>CM052344.1:10340187-10357451 GCA_028455595.1 Lasioglossum vierecki | reverse complement strand
ACTATAAACTATAAAAATAAAGCTACTTGGCTAACTAATAACTTGCAGACATTACCAATATTTTTACCACCAATATAAATGTTACCGTTAAATGCGCGCCAAATTTAAATAGAAGAACTCTATTGAAATAACTACTAATCGTTGATCAACACTAAGATTCAAATTCAAAAGCAAAATCATAAGACTCTTCGTGGCGGCAATTTTGTACTGTTCATAACGTCCATAAATTGCCAAGCTGTCTTACCAACATAAATATTTCCCCATTTATTTTGCGCGGGAAGTTTAAACGGACCAAGTTCAAACAAAAGAGTTACTAAATTATAAGAACGCGGAAGGAAAGGGGATTTTCTCTTTATATTTTGACTGACTCTGAAAAAGGAAATGGCTAACATGTCATCTCGATATAGGTGAATTTTCTGCTTGTTAATTTTCGAGTGGAACGCGTGTACATTGACAAAGCGGTCGGTCAAGGTGTTGACAGTGGGGTGCGAGGATCGTACCATATGGTGGTACCTGTTCTACGGTCTATTATTATGTGTTCATGGGGATTTAGAGAGCCCAACGCTAAGGGTGGCCTAATGGGGTTTGCCATGATGGCTGGGCGTAGGCGAGCATCGAGTACGTATTATTCTCGATGAAACATGCTACAGTGAGCCGAAAGAATAGAACAACCCTAAGCACTACACTCTCTTCGCTTTCATATCCGACAATCTGTTTTCTATAAATGTCAAATTTCCTTCAACAATCAGCATTTTTTTCTTGATAACACAATGTTTAAGAATCCTACACTGTTTACAGAAAATTTCATTTTAATTAAATTAGTATTATCAATTGAAATCATTCAAAGTAGGGTAAAGACGAATTTTTAAGTAATCTATCTTCTATATAAATAATAATTAAATGTTGTTCGTTGGTAAACGCATCATTTGAGAACGGCTGAAGCGATTGAGCTAATTTTCTTTTAAAAAATGTTCGTAATAGGAAAATTTTTTAGGGAAAGAAAAATTGGTAGAGTTGCCCGGAAAAATGGAAGTGCTTTTTTCTATGGGATTTTTGTATGAAGTCATGACCATAGCTCACTTCGAACGACGGATAAGCGTAATTCTTTTTTGTTTTGTTCGTTGTGTTCACAAAACGATTAGAAACAAATTATTTATTGAAATTTTGACAGGATAATGTCTGTCGGGTCATCTAGTAAATAATATAAATAAGTTGAATAACATTTAGAAAAGAAGAAATAGGAAGTTGACCTTCATATGTCCTTTACGCGTCTCGCGGAACGGTTTAATCCTCACGGAAACATTTCTCGCTCGCGAATATTAGTACAATGACATAAATCAACGTGATAATATGAGCCATCCGGTATGTATAACCAGAAAGAAGATCAAAGCTTTCAATGGAAAACTGCTGGCTCGTGACAAGCTTTATCGAGTCAATCCCGTGTGATGTTTGTCGAGTAAATTGTTAACCCTTAGCACTCGAGTGGCGCCTCTAAGGCATCACAAAAAATTTCTGTAATACTATTGAAAATATTGTTTACATTATTAGATATGTCGGTATCTAACCAATTACTAAACATTTAAGCATTGTATGAGGTATTATACCAATGTTATATCTACCAAATTTAAGGGGGTAAGGGCTAGGCAGAATATTACTAGAATATTACTAGAAAAACAGCGTTTTTAATAGGAGCTGTGTGAGGGCTCATTGTAAAGAGGAGGGTTGATTCTTCTAAGGTGCACTCATGATTTCAGTAAAAAAAAATCGTTTTGTATTAGAAAAATACATGGGAACCTGATGGTGGTTGTCTCGATTTTTCCCTCTATTTTAGACGCTCATATTATTAATTATAAACATAATCTCGTTAAATCATAATGGAAACAAGCTACAATCAACCTTCCTCTTTACAATGAGCCTTCACACAGCTCCTATATTATGCTCGTATAATGACAAACAAGTCGATCTCGCTACCATGTTTCACTTGTTTTTCTAGTAATATTTTAGTAATATTCTGCCTAGCCCTTACCCCCTTAAAAACTCATAGAGAGTGTAAATATTCTAGATCAGAAGAAACGTTTCATTTTTTAGTTAAAATAGCTCCGAGTGCAAAGGGTTAAAGAAAGGGCTGAACTTCAGAAAAGCCCCCCTTCTTTTCGACATGTGGCTTACGTCATTCTATTCGTTTTGACATGCCGAACACAAAACGTATATACCATTTTTGGCGCAAATGAATAGTTTTCGAGATATTCGTGAAAAACTGTAGTTACTATACATTGAATTGTGTGTATACGTGCGCGTCAACACGATGCGACCGCTCGTCAACTGTTTCTACAAATATATCGCTACAATTCTTGAACGGTATATATACCGAGGGAACTTTTTAAAACATATGATGATGAAGAGTGAGTACATATTACAACAATACCACATACACCCACTCAGTGTTTCTGAGAAGAAGGTTCGGTTGGAAAAATCGTGTGAATAGAATGACTTGTGGTTATGTTAGGTTAGGTTAGTTTTTGCACGTATACATAAAATTTAATATATAGTAACTACAGTTTTTCACGAATATCTCGAAAACTATTAATTTGCGCCAAAAAAGTGGTATATACATTTTGTGTTCAGCATGTCAAAACGAATAGAATGACGTATGTCACATATCGAAAGGAAGGGGGGCTTTTCTGAAGTCCACCAAAAAAGAAAAGGGTTGTTCTTACCAACACTGGAAGTAGCCCCGACGCTGCTCCTCCCGGGCGTCGCGGCGGGCGTGGGTGGGCTGGCCTCGAGTCCCTGGTGCACGCCATACAAGCCGAAGTCCTGTTCGTTCGAACTGGTGCTGCTGCACTTCCTCTTCTCCTGGTTGTGATTCAGATGAAAGCTGTCGTTCTCGACGAGTCCGACGCCGAGCAGACCCAGGTTCGGCCTCAGCTCGTCCATTAGCTTGTTCTGGCCGCAGTTCGCAGCGGCTGCCGCTGAGAAGTTCAGTTGTCTGCTGAAGATCGCTGGGAATATGTTGAACTGCTGATGGTCGAGGCTGAGGGCAGTCGTCGGCAACGAAGAGCCGCCACCGCCTCCGCCGCCGACGGACCCGCCACCGACGGAACCGACGCCGCCTGCACCGGGGCCCCCGGTACCTCCGGAAAGGTCGTTCGCCAGGGTGATGCCGGGGTGACCTTGTCGAGGTCTCTCGTTCACAATATTCGCCTCGCCTTTCCAATAGTTAGTGGGTCATCCTTCTATCAGAGGATCCTCGATTTTATGTTTCAATCCTTTACCTCACACCGTCTCCGGGTTATCCTTTTTGCTTCTGTTTTGGATAACTGCGGAGAGGACCTAGAGCTGGTGGCTTCAGGATTCGCTGCCTTTTTACAGAGAGTTAGAAACCCGATGTAACTATATTCCAGCTATTGCTTCAGAGGATCTGCAATGTATCCGGTTTCAATCACTTCGGATGAGTATCGGGTTTGACTTCTTCGGTGGTTTGAGACTGCTAGCGAAATAAATCCTTATTTTTGGAAGGTATTGCCGGTGTCTTCGGGAGTCGGTAAATCAGATTTACCGAAGGATCTTGAAGGATCAAGTTTCAGCCTTCAGATTTAGACTTGCTCGAAGCTTTGAAAGGTTCAAGATATGTTAACCTTTCACTCACAGATTCCCTGAGACTGGTAGTGAAGCCAATCCTCGTTGTCGGAAGATGCACTGTGTTGTCTTCAGGATTTCGTCGTTCAGACTTGCTCACAACTGTTATTTTCGTTTCAGTCACTTGGAAAGAGGTTTTAATGACGATACCTTGAGGTATCCAGTGTCTGAAAGGTTCAGAAGCCTTGCTCAGAGGTTCAGACTTGTTCAGAGGTGCAACGTTGCTCAAAGATTGAAACTCGTAGGTGCGGTAAACTCCTATTTCTTCAACCTTGCTCAAAGATTTAAAAATTTGTGACTAAGACAAATTCTTGTTACACAAAGATTTGATCCTCTTGCTTTTATTCCAGTTACTTAAGGCGGAATCGTTTAGAACTGTCCAATTTCTGATGAAAAATAGGATCAAATTTCTGTATTTTGAGAAATTCGTCAGCTCAAAGCCCAGAAAGTTGCAGCAAAAGGTAATCCTTATTTTCTGTAGGATACCCAAAGCAAATCCTCATTCTATCAGGCGACGCTAAAATCCTTGACGACGTAGCATTACCGTGTCCTCTCAAAGTAGCAATATGGCATTCACAGTTCAATGATATAATGTGCTCGTCCTCTAGTTAGGGTAGAATTGGACTAACCTCGATTATAATCCTTCAGAACGTCGACTGAGAATTAGTACTCTTAAGAAGAGGCTTGAGAATAACAATTTAGGTATACACATGTCAGGACGCACTGCTTCAACACAATAATATGACACTTTCTGGACAGTCTCAGCCTTGTAATTAACGAGCCTCGTCTATTGTAGATGATCCTCAAAAATTTCAATCTGGAAAGCTTGCGGACCGCAGCACTTCTTTCTGGACACTGTCTTCCACTATGATTCTCAGTGGAAACTCCAATGTTGATCGCAGAGGTCTCAAAGATCCTCTTCTGACTAGCAGTACGTCAAACGGCTCTCAAGTCCAAAACACTTAAACTGGGACTACTTTATCCAAAAATTTCATACTGTGTCTAGACCTCTCAGTTCACTCAGGGCTATCAGTGCTACAGCAAGAGATCTCAGCATTCAACTGAGCCAATCTGAGGCAACTTCTTTCGATCCACAGTTCTCCAACGAGATCCTCAGCAATCCTACTGGGAATAGTCAATCTTCTCAGTAAACCACCATGTTGGTTTCGGATGTCTCAGCTCTCAAGTCCACTATAATTTTCTAGTGCTCCAACAAGTCTTCGACTCTCAGCATCCAAACTTTACCACCCTCTCCCTAGCAAATCTTCTATATTGATTTTGAAACTCTCAGCGTTCAAACTGAAAGTACTTTACGCCTCAGTGAAGGTCCTAACGTTGATCTCACCTCACTGTCCTCGACTCTTTCGAACTCGTCGATCCTCGGATAGGGTCTCGGCTCTTCAGCAATTCAGAGTACTTTATCTCTTTTAGAAAGATGGATCCTGGAGGCTAATCCTGGAGGTACCAGATCACTACGTTCTCCTCCAACACGTTCTCAGATCCTCAGAAGCTCCAACGAGGATCCACTGTCTCTCCCACAAGTCTCGGCTCCTCAGCAAAGATCCGACCTCGCTGCCAGTGGTCTCGGCTTCACGATCTCGTCCCCGTAACGGTCTCACACCACGCGTAAATCGGCAAAGCGGCAAAGATGCCCCTATCTCGACCGAGTTTCCGCGAGAGCGTCTTCAACAATGTGATCCGCGACGCTGCTAATGTTTACGTGATGGGTGGGGGCAGGCGGGGGAGGTTAAGAGAGACGAAAGGACCGTAAAACACAGGTTAATCGCGGACGGACGTTATCGCTACCGCGGCCTCGATTCGAAATTGAAATCTTATTATCCCGTCGATGCAATTACGCGGCTTCCAGTCAACAGGGGCGGGGGGTGTTAGCGGGGGGGAGGAAGCGGGGGGATTTCCGTGCGAAGAAGGGGGAGAGAGGGGGGCCAACGGCGGACACGAGGACAGAGGAGAGAGATTCGAATATCTCGGAATAATTATGAGAAGAGAGGCGAGAGAAAATCGGGGTGTCTGAGAGGCGAGACTCTCGCGTCGCGTAGCGGCCCTCGCGGGCGTTCGTAACTCGCCGAAGTGGCCCTCGCGGGCAACGGGCGTCGCGACGACGCGGGCTCTGCCGAGCAGGAAAAACCCGAAACGAGCCGAGCAATCGAGAGGGGCGACCGCTCGCCGTGAGTTCTTGTGGGATTCTGTCCGCGAAATGCAGTTATCCTGGTGACTCCGCGGGGGGACACGACTCGGAGGGGTCGTTCTAGGTAGTGGGGGGTCGCGAGCGATACCTGCCTCCCTCCCCTGCCACCCCTCCCCTAACGAAACGAAGGCGCTTCGGCGCGCGGACCACGAGGCGTGAGCACACCCCTGTTATTGGAGGTCGCCATGGCAACGCATCCCCTACGCCGGCCAATCGGCAACCGTCAGAGGCTGATGAGCGTTCCCCTACCTCTCGGCCAAGATGGCGGACGTACCAATAAAAATTCTTCTGGAAAATAACCTGCGAGCGATTTTCTTTCCACCCTGCTATCTAGCTTTTCGTACCGTGTACACTGAAGGGTGGGCGCACGCGGCTCTGTGTGGGTGCGCGCGGGCGGAGGGCGCGTGGAGGGAGGCTTTAGGGTTTCTTCTAGATAGGCGGAATTGTAGCGACCCTTAAGGTTGCCCTCTGTGTCCTTAGTACTAGGTTCCTTTTTGTTTTTCGGGGGAATAGTGGAGTTCGTTTTATTGGGAGATGGGTTTTTTAATTTTTCACCGGGAGGGGCTCGGGGAGCTAAGAGGAAAGTATATGCTAGATAGGGGTTCCAAGAGTGAGGAGACTCTTTGGGAGGATGGTCTGGGGAAAGTGATATTTAGGGGTGCCGAGGGTAGCGGATATGGGGTGGTTTTAAAGAAATTTTTAGGGACGATTTGATCGTGTTTTTCAACGACTTTCAGAATTTTTTTCGTATGTAATGCAGGGAATGATTTTTATGGAACTTTAATGTACGCTTTTATTTACGTTTCGAATGTGTTATCAAGTTTTAATATGAAGAACAAGTGAAAATCTACTTTGTTATATGCTATTAAATAAGTTCTCGAGAACGAACTTATCACAACTCGTTAATGTTTTATTATAATTCTGCGAAAGTGATTATTATTATAGCGACTTTTTCTCTAGACATGAATATGAACTCTAATATTCTGTGCTAACATTTTAATGTTTTCTAACGAAACTGCAAAACTGATGGTTATAGAATTTGACATAATCTGTTGTTTATGTCTTGTTACCAAAGTTCAATTAACTACACCCTTAAAGAAGAACTACCCCTGTCCATGTCCTACTTTGAGTTCGATATTTTTCTATCATGAATCTGCGAAACTAATCATTGTAGAACTTCAGCAATCCTGTTTGTGCACAAAGTTTAAGGGCGGAAAAAATAAAAATTGAGTATGTTATAAACCATTAACTACATAGCAATTTTTTACAAAAAAAGAACTATAAAATCCTTTGTTCTCAGATTTTAGTACACATCAGTGCTTAGCTTTAAAGTGTATCTGCAAACATTTGTACAAAGGAAAACTTGAAATGAACCTGAATAAAAGAAACTCAGACGGAATTTCCTCGAAAACAATAATCAAATATTTTCTGCCCGTCATAATTTCTGGTCCAAGGGAATTCATTTGGCAACCCCGTCTCCTACCGTCATCCGAAATGACTCACATATAACCGAAACCTGTCTGGTTTCTCGAGGAACTTCGACAAAACCCTTCGATTCGTCGACTTGACGCCCACTTCTCGTTCGACCCTCCTTCGGAGCGTGGCGAGAGGGTGCCTGAGGGTGAGATCGAACAGATATGCAGCCGAAGGGTATGAGCAAGGGCTACGAACGAGAAACATTAAGTTCCTAGAGCCTCCGCCTCTTCAGACTTTCTCAAACCCCCCGAACTCCACCCTTCTCGCCACCACATAAAAAATGGTTATCATTAACCATTTCACAAAATTTCACAAACCCTCGGTCAAACCAAAAAACGAACCAAGTCACGCGATTCCTCGTTCAAAAATCTACAAAATCTGTCGAGTAACAGTTTTTCAAAGACAAATCGAGAATTTTCATTTATGTATTGCATTTATGTATTGACCATATAATATGCATCTATTATATGGTCTCCGAAAAGCTCTAAGTACGAAAATAATGCTAGAGAGAGTGCAGCATAAATTTCTAAGGTTTTGTTCGTTTAAGCTAAATAATCCAATGTCAATCTTTGATCATGATTACTCCCCAATAATAACTAAAATGAATCTGGAACCATTATCTGCAAAGAAGAATAATATCCGACCAGAGGTTTATTTTTAATTTAATTAATAATCATGTGAATTGTTTTTCTCTACTTGAACAAATCAATTTTTATGTACTAGAACGTCAAGTGAAAAAAAGAGCCTGTTTTCAAACACTTAAAGCGAAATTTAATTATGAATTAATTAATCCATTAAATCGCATTATTGTAAATTGTTGCACTATTTATTATCGTATTGATTTTGTTCACCAATTCTTTACTAAATTGTCAAATACAATAACGCAGGATTGTATGATAGTACCATGTCGATTGTGCATGTCCCTTCTTTATTGTTGTCTTATATTTTTTTTCTTCTTTGTTATTGTTAATAGTTTAGTTAACAGTTAATAGGATTGTATGATGGTACTATGTCGATTGTACATGTCCCTTCTTTGTTGTTGTCTTATATTTTTTTTCTTCTTTGTTATTGTTAACAGGATTGTAATGATGGTACTATGTCGATTGTGCATGTCCCTTCTTTATAGTTCTTATATTTTTTTTCTTCTTTGTTATTGTTAACAGTTTTGTAAAAGGATCTCATTGCGTTTATAATAAATAAATAATAATAATAATAATAATTTAGAAGCTCAACTTTTTCGAAAACCAGGCCTCGAAAAATTTCATTTTTCATTTTCATTGCAGTTTTTCTTGTAGAATCTTGCATTCTGATTACACCTAAAAATGCATTTCTTATACGTGTGTTTTTCGTAAGGGTGTTGGGTGGATTTTTTTCTGCGCGAGACTTTTCATTTTGAAGCTCAACTTTTTCGAAAACCAGGCCTCGAAAAAATTCATTCTTCATTTTCATTGAAGTTTTTCTTGCAGAATCTTGCATTCTGATTACACCTAAAAAATCCATTTCTTATACGTGTGTTTTTCGTAAGGGTGTTGCGTGGATTTTTTTTCTGCGCGAGACTTTTCATTTTGAAGCTCAACTTTTTCGAAAACCAGTCCTTGAAAAATTCATTCTTCATTTTCATTGTAGTTTTTCTTGCAGAATTTTGCATTTTGATTTCGCCTAAAAAATCCATTTCTTGTGTGAGTGCTGTTCGTAAGGGTGTTACATGGATTTTTTTCATGTTATTGTTTTCAGGTTTAGTAATAATTAGTGGGTAATTATGGCTCGTTCATTTGCTCGGTTCGATACGAACATAATCTTTTAGCGTTTGAGCCCTTGAAAAGTAATCGGATTGCGTCGGATCCGAAGAGAGCGTTGCAGTTATGCTACGTGTTCATTATGTTCGCTTTAGCTACAGATTTCGGGATCTCTCATTAAGAATGCGAAATGCGGCGCACGAATAATGACATTTTACAGAGCGAGTCGATCAAAGCCGGAATTTGCGAAATTTATAAACGCATTCACACCTGCTCACCTGGATTTTTATTACTCGGCGTTCGACTCGGCTGCTCGGGGCTCCGGCCGAATCATGGCAAACTGCATTCGCGAATTTTGTAGATCGTTGTTCAATTTCGATTGTGTAGGCTGCATTTTATTCGCTGTGTAAACTGGCCAGCAATTTCTCCATCGAGAAACTTCTCGACTTAATGCTCGATCTAATATTGCGTTCATGTGACTTTTTTTTTGCAATGAAACGAGAAAATGATTTGCGACCGTGCTACATATTTTTAACTGTGCCTCGAGTAAGTTCTCAAATTTATAGGAACAATAAATAATAAAAATTGAGCTGGTTGTGAATGATTAAGTGGATCCATGAAAAAGAGCTGATCACAACCCTTTGATATTTTTAACTTTGACATTTCTTTCTGAGAAAGGTTCCCCACCAATTATTATGTAATTCGAACGCGATTTTTTTTTTAAATGAAAAGAGAAAACGATTTGTGACCGTGCTGCATATTTTTAACTGTGCTTCGAATAAGGTCTCAAATTTATAGGGAAAAAATGATAAAAACTGAGCGGGTTGTGAATGATTAAATGGATCCATGAAAAAAAACCGGTCACGACCCTCTGATATTTTTATATTTGACATTTCTTTCTGAGAAGATTTCCCCACCAATTATTATGTAATTCGAACGCGATTTTTTTTGCAATGAAACGAGAAAATTATTTGCTATGCAACCGTGTTGCATATTTTTAACTGTGCCTCGAGTAAGTTCTCAAATTTATAGGAACAATAAATAATAAAAATTGAGCTGGTTGTGAATGATTAAGTGGATCCATGAAAAAGAGCTGATCACAACCCTCTGATATTTTTAACTTTGACATTTCTTTCTCAGAAAGGTTCCCCACCAATTATTATGTAATTCGAACGCGATTTTTTTTGCAATGAAAAGAGAAAACAATTTGTGACCGTGCTGCATATTTTTAACTGTGCTTCGAATAAGTTCTCAAATTTATAGGGAAAAAATGATAAAAACTGAGCGGGTTGTGAATGATTAAATGGATCCATGAAAAAAAACGGTCACGACCCTCTGATATTTTTATATTTGACATTTCTTTCTGAGAAAGGTTCCACACCAATTATTATGTAATTCGAACGTGTATTTTTGTTTATGTTTTGAATACGTACACAAATTTTTACAGGCTGAGAAAATCAAAATAGAGCTAGTTATGAGCAACTAAGTCTATCATTGAGGAAGAACTAATTATAACCACTTATTATTATTATAACTCTGGAATTTTTTTATAACAGAACTGTTAAATCTATTATCATGTAACTTTAATATATATTTTTAAAAATGAAATTATTTTAGACATTATTTACTTAAATAAAATATACAATTTCAAAAATAAAATATTTCTATTTTAACAATAGGAATCACGAAATAAAATATTTCTATTTCAATAATCTGAAACACAAAATAGAATAATGTATTTTTTGTGCCTACTGAGGTTTGTTGATAAACATACAGTGTATCTTATCAACAGAAACTATTTCTACTCATAAATCTATTAAATGTGAACCATTATTTTCATCAATAATATTTAAAATTGAAATTGAAAATAAAGACTAACTACAAATATTTTCGATATTCTTCAAATAAAATACTATTTTCAAAAATAACTTCATCAAATAAAATATTTTATTTTCAAAATTCTACGCATATTTTAAAATAAATAGGATTATTTATTATTTCCTATTTAAAATACTATTTTCCCCAGCTCTGGGCTCATTCTGCACTTTCGGCACCTTCAGGTTACATTTTCTGAGATCTTTTTTCTCTAGAAAAATTGAGAGTTATGGAGTAACATTTAGAGGGTCGCTAACTCTAGGGAAAAATCGGGTACATTAAAAGTAGCATAATTTAGTGAAAAAAAATCGTAGATCACCTGAGCTTATTTTACGTAGTGAAGCGATTAGTTTTAGTACCTTCAAATTCAATATTTTTCAACAATTTTTTCTGCATTCAAAAATTGAACGTATCAAAAAGAATGTATTAACATTGTCTATACAAATTCAAATATCACTGGGTAATTTAAAACATTGTTTTCAGTGTCCAAACCACCATAGAGATTTCGAGATTCAAGTGTCTCCTTTACGAAGAGTTCAGAAAATTCGAAAAGTAGGTGCAGCTCTACTTCATACAACTAAAAGTTTAAATTAGAATAATATTAATAATTAATAGTAAGTATTAACTACGAAACTTTCAGATTGGAATAATATCAACAATCATATAGAACATTGCACAATGATACTGCTACCTAATGATAATTGTCAATCGAGACGTAACAATAATTCTTATCCAGATTAACATAGACAAGAGTAAAAAAAATCTTTGATGGCTTCTTTTTTTGCGTAAAGCAACGTTCCGTTCAGCTAAATATGTAGAACTGTGTATCATGCACGAGCCACGTATCGCATCAGCGTAACGTAATACAGTTACATAGTTATGTCGAATATTTTCCCAGCAACTCTTCCTGCTTTGTTTGACTATCGAAAATTCTGCAACGTTAAAATTTCGGGCTCGTTGACACTGCCAACGATGCCTTTTGTGTTAGGGGTAAATAATAATTTCATCCCTCGAATCGCGTACCCATAACTGTTCAAATAAACTATTGTTACAATGCCAACGTAAATTCAGACTTCACTAGTAATGGGGAACAGTGAAATTTTATTTCGCGTTTATATGATTGAAATGACTTATTGTTATATTGCAAAAAATTATTTCAACTTAAACTTTGGCTTCAGTAATGAAAACACTTGATTGACATTTAATTTTGTATAGTATTTCTATTTAATTATTTCATAATTTTTACTTCGTATAAACACCGTTTCAATCTACATAGACATTGTTATTAATTGTATATTTTATGGATAATACTTTCGTTTATTTGTCTGATTAAAAAATCTATATTTAGTGTGTCGCACTTAATTGTAAATAAATATGTAAATAAATATATAAATATATATAAATAAAAAATATAAATAAATATATAAATATATATAGGTACATGCACAATTAAATTAGCTAAGATACACACAATTTAGAACTTAGAAATAGTGAAATGGATTGCAATGAATTAAGTTTTAATTTAGTTTTAACTATTCAATTCAGTTTTTGTTTTCTGTACATAGATTTTGTTTATTAGCCTGCCAGAGCAGTTGCGCTGAAGTTTAATTATGACTATAATCATTTTTTTTGGTGATATTCTTGAATATACTGGTAGGTAATTTGTTACCGATGGAATGCAACTTGTAAAATGGAGTAACCGCCATCGCAGAAATATCAAAGTTATCTCTGGATTTCCTCGAGGCTCTCGCCTGGGAGCTGTGCTGTTTAACCTATTTACCAATGATCTCTCTGGGGAATTTTGATTCTGCAAATTCTTACTATATGCTGATCACTTGGAGATCCATTGCTGTGTATCGATCATCCATCGATTCAGGAAGCTCTTAATATCCTCCTTGAACCCCTTTAACCAACTACTTCATTTCACAATGTCAATACAATTAAATTCAGTCAATTGTAATCATAAATATAAAATATAAACATAAATGTACAATATACAGGGTGTCCCAAAATTCGTGTACTTCCCGGAAATGGGAGGTTCCTTGGGTCATTTGAAGCGACATTTTCCTTTAGAAAAATGACGTCGGCGGCTTTGTTTAGGAGTTATTAATGAAAAACACGGACCAATCAGAGTTCGGCTATAGCGAACGGAGTCCGACTCAGCGACAGGTCCCGCTTATCGTGGCGGCGCCATTGGCCGAGCCAGAATCAATCCGCTGTAGCCGCGCTCTGATTGGTCCGTGTTTTTCGTTAATAACTCCTAAACAAAGCCGCCGACGTCATTTTTCTAAAGGAAAATGTCGCTTCAAATGACCCAAGGAACTACCCATTTCCGGGAAGTACACGAATTTTGGGACACCCTGTATAAGTCTGATGAGATGATGATCTGGTAAATTCGAGTCTAGGAACGCTGTTAAAGAATGAATATTGGACAAATATGATGATACGGTCTGTAACAATTTCTGTACGTGTATGAAATTGTGTAGAGACTCTGTAACTTCGAGCCACTGTTCCTATGCGATCGAAGAGCCTCATGGACCTAATTTAATGAAATTAAAATTGATTTAAGTGAGAGATGAATTGTAAAACCGAGCCTTCAATTTTGATAATTTTCACGAGTTAAGTATAAATAATAAGAAAATGATTTTTAGGAGAGAAATAATTCTATAGAATCTCCTGAATACAGTCAATTGTAATCATAAATATAAAATATAAACATATATATAAATATAAAAATATGCAATATATAAGTCTGATGAGGTTTCTACATGGTTTACCGAGGTCATCAGATATTTTTGTTGAGTTTACGAAGGATCTGGTAAATTCGAGTCTGGGAACGCTGTTAAAGAATGAATATTGGACAAATATGATGATATGGTCTGTAACAATTTCTGTATGCGTATGAAATTGTGTCGAGACTCTGTAACTTCGAGCCACTGTTCCTATGCGATCGAAGAGCCTCATGGACCTAATTTACAAGGGGTAGATCGCTTAGATTAGATCCGATCACTTGGATTGGAAAGCCAACTTTACGGTCTGCGTGGACCATATGCAGGTTGTACTTCGCAAGGGTGGTCTAATCGATAGCTTTCAAAGATTCAGATAAGCTTTCACAGTATTTTTCATGTATAGTTATACGAGGGAGAATATGCGCACCGAGAGATCATGCTACTATCAAAAATAACCTACAAATAACCGGAAAAATCAGAGCTGGGGAAAATAGTATTTTAAATAGGAAATAATAAATAATCCTATTTATTTTAAAGTATGTGTACAGTTTTGAAAATAAAATATTTTATTCAATGCAGTCATTTTTGAAAATAGTATTTTATTTGAAGAATATTGAAAATATTTGGAGCTTGCCTTTATTTTCAATTTCAATTTTAGATATTGTTGCTGAAAATCATGGTTCGCATTCAATAGATTTATAATCCTATTTATTTTAAAGTATTTGTACAATTTTGAAAATAAAATATTTTATTCGATGCAGTCTTTTTTGAAAATAGTATTTTATTTGAAGAATATTGAAAATATTTGGAGCTTGTCTTTATTTTCAATTTCAATTTTAGATATTATTGCTGAAAATCATGGTTCGCATTCAATAGATTTATAATCCTATTTATTTTAAAGTATGTGTACAATTTTGAAAATAAAATATTTTATTCGATGCAGTCATTTTTGAAAATAGTATTTTATTTGAAGAATATTAAAAATATTTGGAGCTTGTTTTTATTTTCAATTTTAATTTTAGACAGTATTGCTGAAAATCATGGTTCGCATTCAATAGATTTATAATCCTATTTATTTTAAAGTATGTGTACAATTTTGAAAAAAAATATTTTATTCGATGCAGTCATTTTTGAAAATAGTATTTTATTTGAAGAATATTGAAAATATTTGGAGCTTGCCTTTATTTTCAATTTCAATTTTAGATATTGTTGCTGAAAATCATGGTTCGCATTCAATATAGATTTATAATCCTATTTATTTTAAAGTATGTGTACAATTTTGAAAATAAAATATTTTATTCGATGCAGTCATTTTTGAAAATAGTGTTTTATTTGAAGAATATTGAAAATATTTGGAGCTTGTCTTTATTTTCAATTTCAATTTTAGACATTATTGCTGAAAATCATGGTTCACATTCAATAGATTTATAATCCTATTTATTTTAAAGTATGTGTACAATTTTGAAAAAAAATATTTTATTCGATGCAGTCATTTTTGAAAATAGTATTTTATTTGAAGAATATTGAAAATATTTGGAGCTTGTCTTTATTTTAAATTTCAATTTTAGACATTATTGTTGAAAATAATGCTTCGCATTCAATAGATTTATGAGTAGAAATAATTTCCTGGTAATAAGATGTACTGCAGGTTTATCAACAAACCTCGGTAGGCACAAAAAATACAATATTCTATTTTGTGTTTGAGATTATTAAAATAGAAATATTTCATTTTCGAAATTGTGTATCTTATTTAAAATACTATTTTCTTTAAGGAAAATAAAGTCTAAAATATTAAATATTTGTTCTTATCCCTTAATAGAAATTGATAATTCATCATAATAATAAATTTCCTGAGGAGAACAGATGATTCGAAAGAAATTCAACTTAGAGGATGTCGAAAGAGCAGAGATCACTCTATGTGCTATAGAATAAGTCTAGTCGGACCGTTCTAGAATTCTTTTTCTCGTAGTTATGGCAGATTGAACACGATCAATTTTTCTGTGAAGTCTTCGCTCTCCTTTGATTCCGATCTTCGCTATATCTTTTTTCTGTGTTCGTGAGTGCTTTTAGGAGTCAGCGCTGTATCATTGGTGACAATGCATCAGTTTGTTCGTGGCTAGTGTGACAGATTTCGACCACGCCCCGTCGATATGGTGTTGCACCCCCTTTTCAGAATATCTGTGCACCCTCGATCAGTGCATCGGAAATTCACTGGCTTTGATCTACGCGCTGCGCCTCTTCGGGAATCGTACGTGTCGCCTCCATTTAGGCGAATGTTGTCAAAGACGGTCAAATACTGTGCAAACCTTCGCTTTCTGCCTCTCATTTTATCGAGACGCCGCCATTTGCGCTCCCGATAACTCTGAACACTAACAAAACTGCTGTTTCATCATTATTACTAAATTCGACTTCATTTTTAATTACTATGCTCGAATTTGATTCGAAATACTTGGCTAGATATTTCCTCAGAAATTTTGCAAACTTTCCTTTCGCTATATTTTCTTTATGGAAAAACGAGGTTTTCGTCACTGGAAAATATACGCTGCTGCAAACAAAATTTCTAGACCCAGTATCCTCAGACTTTGAGAAACGATAAATAATTTCAATTATTTATAAAACGTTACAAGTAAATGCATTTATTTCCTACTTATCGTTATCCAACGTTTCTCAATTCTAGAAATAAAAGACTTATTATACTAGGAATATTTCATTTCATTTAGATTATTAAGCAACCTACAATATTATATTAGTTTAACAATTATATTTAATTTATTGTGGGTATATTTTAAGATGACGTCGGAAGAATTTTTAGAAAGTGTAGTATGATATAAATAATTTTTTATTACGATGGTAGAATTAATTTGGTTCATTTGTCGTTTGATATACTTGGAGGTACTTCTTAAGATGAAATGTAGCTGGTGCTATAATGTAGTAAATTTTAGGTAATCGGAAGAATTTTTTAGAAAGTCTATATTGTGATATCAATAATTAATTTTTGAATATGGAGGTTGGATTAATTTGGTCTGTTTCTCATTTTATATACTTGGAAGTACTTCTTAAAATGAAATGTACCTACTACTATAATGTAGTAAATTTTAGGTAATCGGAAGAATTTTGTAAGAAGGCTATATTGTGATATCAATAATTAATGTTTGAATATGGAGGTCGGATTAATTTGGTCTGTTTCTCATTTTATATACTTGGAAGTACTTCTTAAAATGAAATGTACCTACTGCTATAATGTAGTGAATTTTAGGTAATCGGAAGAATTTATTAGAAAGGCTACATTATGATATCAATAATTATTTATTATGGAGGTCGGATTAATTTGGTCTATTTTATACTTGATTCGATTGCGTTTGTACTGTAACAGGTAATCGGAAGAATTTTTTTTAGGGAGGCTATATTGTGATATCAATAATTATTTATTATGGAGATCGGATTAATTTTTACTTGATCGATTGCGTTTGTACTGTAACAGGTAATCGGAAGAATTTTTTAAGAAGGCTATATTGTGATATCAATAATTATTTATTATGGAGGTCGGATTAATTTGGTCTATTTTTCACTTGATTCGATTGCATTTGTACTGTAACAGGTAAT
>CM052344.1:10297932-10339687 GCA_028455595.1 Lasioglossum vierecki | reverse complement strand
ACACAGCCATTTTCCATGTCGCATTCCGCATCGAACATGTCGGCAGTTACTGGCATGAGACAAGACGCAATGGGTGAGTTCTCATCAACACAAAATAAAAAAATCGTGCAAGAAAGATTATCATTATACCGTGGATCTTTATCCATTCATATCAAAACCGAGTAGATGAAATTTGAAAATTTTTTGTAAATTGGTGATGTCAATATGCGATTTTTCCTCCATGAAAATCATTAAGAGAAGAAATAACATTCAATGCAGTTTTCTATTTCTTGCAATCGATGCAGATAATTAGAATTAATTCTTGCGGCGCACGGTTCGATCAATTTCTACACAATAGCAATTTTGTAAACATACCCAAACGTGTCGAACCGCGCGCCGCAAAAATTAATTCTAATTATCTTAATATTACGACCTAGAACTAAAATTACCGATGCAAAATAATGTTTATTTCGCATAAAGCTCCGCCGTCTAATTATCATCAATCGCGAAGCCAATATTAGTCTGAATAAAAATTGTTGAAGCCCGTTAGAGCCATTTTGTAAGCATACTCAAAAATTAATTCTAATTATCTTAATATTACGATCGAGACCCAAAATTACCGCTGCAGATAATATTTATTTTGCATAAAGCTCCGCCGTCTAATTATCATCAACCGCGAAGACAATATTAGTCTGAATAAAAATTGTTGAAGCTCGTTAGAGACATTTTGTAAGCATAGTCAAAAATTAATTCTAATTATCTTAATATTACGATCGAGACCCAAAATTACCGCTGCAGATAATATTTATTTTGTATAAAGCTCCGCTCTCTGATTATCATCAATCGCGAAGCCAGTATTAGTCTGAATAAAAATGGTTCCAGTTCGTTAGAGCCATTTTGTAAGCATACCGAAAAAATAATTCTAATTATCTTAATATTACGATCGAGAACTAAAATTACCGATGCAAAATAATGTTTATTTCGCATAAAGCTCCGCCGTCTAATTATCATCAATCGCGAAGCCAATATTAGTCTTAATAAAAATTGTTGAAGCTCGTTAGAGCCATTTTGTAGGCATACTCAAAAAGTAATTCTAATTATCTTAATATTACGATCGAGACCCAAAATTACCGCTGCAGATAATATTTATTTTGTATAAAGCTCCGCTCTCTGATTATCATCAATCGCGAAGCCAGTATTAGTCTGAATAAAAATTGTTGAAGCTCGTTAGAGCCATTTTGTAAGCATACTCAAAAATTAATTCTAATTATCTTAATATTACGATCGAGACCCAAAATTACCGCTGCAGATAATATTTATTTTGCATAAAGCTCCGCCGTCTAATTACCATCAATCGCGAAGCCAATATTAGTTTGAATAAAAATTGTTGAAGCTCGTTAGAGCTTTTTTATCCCGAATTTTTATTATCCCGAAATATGAGTGGTCTCTATCAGTTATCCACTTGATGGCACACGTCTCATTCGAAGCGTGATAAAACGTAATCAAAAACCGATGGACATTTTCGAAATTGATGAATCAAAGCCTGAAACATTTCCACACAGTCGCAACGCGCGCGCACAGCAAATTTGTTTATAGTATAAACAAACTGAAATCGAATTTTTCGGGAATTTCGTTATTTTCCCAAGTGCCGACTCGCAATTATTGATTAATTGCGTAAAAAAGCCGTATCGGAAATTACACGAATCGGATACCCGTGCAAACGTACGTCCAAGACGTCCTCTCTATTTCCGGGTTTGCACCGTCTTACATCATTTCCGTCGCGAGATGGAATATCGCTTTTAAATCGAATCAAGACTATTCGCGAATTGGCTCGCCGCTGTAGCTGACTGCTCTGCCAATATGGCGGCGCCTCGTAACGATTTAACGTCTTAATGCGATAGCAAATCGGTCGATTACCATCCGCGATCGGCCAACGGGAAAGTACCCGTGAATCGAATCGCCTGATCGCTTTCTAAAAAGAAATTTCGTTTCCTACGTCTACCCTAGATCGCGAGAATAAATTACTATTTCCGGATTGTATTTGAATAAATATTTACTTGGTAGTGGCCAATCATTTTTAGAATTCTTGTTCAATTAATTCTATACATAATTTTAATAATTTTATTAGACGCGTGAAATTAATTGAATGCATTTTCGTTGAAATTATTGGGTAATTGGTTCGAATTCGAACGTTTTCCCGTCACTAGGGAATTTAAGCGGTGATTTCATTGGTTAGAATCTGATGATGTAAATTTATTTGAGCTGTTCAATGAGGTTTAACACTTTTTGTATTCATTTGTCGATAATTAATGAAGAATTGATGCAAATATAAACGTGTAAGAGTAATTAAATACGTTTTCGTTGAAGTTCAACGTTCTCCCACCGCTAGGGAATTTTCAAGAGACCATTTTAGTGTTCAGAATCTGGTGACGTAGAATCTGGTACAAATTTTTGTATTTCTTGTTTGGATAGGTAATGAACGATTTGTTCAAATAATTTAATGCTGTGTCTGATTCTATTATTTCAATCTTTTCTTCAAATGAACATTATTTTGATTTAATTGTATAATATCACTTTGGATTGTATCATTCGAACGACAACAATAACGTAATTTTGTTTTAAAGGTGCGTTTAGTAAATTTTTATATTTATTGTTTGGATAGGTAATGAACGATTTGTTGAAATGATTTAATGCCGTGTCTGATTATATTATTTCAACCTTTTCTTCAAATGAATATTATTTTAATTTGATTTAATTGTATAATATCACTGTGGATTGTATCATTCGAATGAGAACAATAAGATAATTTTGTTTTAGAGATGTGTTTAGTAAATAATATCGCATTATTATTCGTGCCTAGCACCACAGACTACATTTGTGCCGATAAATAAACGAGTTTCCGTGGAGCACGCACAGATAATGAGTTTAAAATTGTGTAATTAGCTTTTCGAACTGGTAGAAGTTGAAAAGGTCAGACGAATATTAGTCGAGGCTCCCAATAAATGATATTTCGATCTTTGTGGCTGCTATTCTAATTAAATGGTAACCTTGACGTGTTCATTTTGGAAAGTATCTCGCAATTGCTAATGCATTACTGGAATTTATTATGCACCATTAAAATAAAATACTTTGGCCCAATAAATGATATTTCGATCTTTGTGGTTGCTAATGTAATTAAATGGTAACCTTGACGTGTTCATTTTGGAAAGTATCTTGCAATAGCTAATGCAATACTGGAATTTATTATGCGCCATTAAAATAAAATACTTTGACTCATTTTAAAGCGTGAAGATTCTAATTGTACTCCACCTAAATAATTTTTCTCAAGAATCGTCGAGAAGAGATTGACCATATTTAAACTATTATAATTTCTTGAAATACAATTGCACTCTTCAGTAAAAAAAATAAGTTAGAATACTAATAATTTAGAGTATTTTTTCCTAATTATTATGAATAAATTGTCCAATATACACAATATTATAGTTTAAATTATTTTGCTCATAGTTAATATTAATATTTTCTAGTTTAAACTATTTTACACTAATTTAATCTATGTAGTTCGAATTCTCTTATTATAGTCAATGAATACTAATAATTTACGGTATTTTTTCCTAATTATTATGAAGAAATTGTCCAATATACACAATATAATAGTTTAAATTATTTTGCCCATAGTTAATATTGATAGTTTGTAGTTTAAACTATTTTATACTCATTTAATCTATGTGGTTCGAATTCTCTTATTATATTCAATGAATACTAATAATTTAGAGTATTTTTTCCTAATTATTATAAAGAAATGTCCAATATACACAATATAATAGTTTAAATTATTTTGCCCATAGTTAATATTGATAGTTTATAATATTTATAATTTTTAAAATAATTTTTCTCAAGAATCGGCGAGAAAAGATTGACCAATATTTAAACTATCATAATTTCGTAAAATACAATTGCAGTCTTCAGTAAAAAAAATAAGTTAGTTTATTATTTAAAATGCGCTTGGATAGATTGTCATATGATTTTTTTTGTGGAAGTTACAAATAATAAATTTTTCACGTGACATTTGTTTATTCTTTGATAGGAATGTTAATTGAATTAACAAAATGATAATAAATTGATCTAATTGCAGGTATGTCAGCGGAGGACGAGTGGTACAACAAAAGTATCTCGGCTCTAAGAATGAATACCGCTCATCATCCGAATCTCGCTGCCCCAATGCTACAGTACCAAACATAATTGTAAACGCGTGCACGAGCTATTCAAACAATTCAAGAATATTTGAATACGATGCAACGTCACTAAACCGCATTGCCAAAGAATACAAGGAAAACGCAAACCCGCAGAGAAAACAATATTCCAAAGTACCACCGAAAAGAGACTAAAAGAGAATGGAAGAACTTCGATGCTTCCTCGCGAATAGAGGGAAGTGAAATTTTCAATTTAGCGCGTGAAAGTTCCAAACTAGCGCGCCACCATCTCGAATCTGGTCAAAATAGTTTGTTTATTATGTAAGATGATATGAATTCCGATCGGTAAGTTCAAATTCAATGTCTAAACGGAGATTTGATCGTGTTGTTAACCCTGTTTTGGTAAACTAATTTGTTAGTTAATAATGTCTCTCGGTAGATACGTGTGACTAAAAGCATACTCCGTAATCGATACACTGAGAGCTTTCTGTGCAGGGTGCAAGATACGTAATTCTGTTCTTGTTTAAATAATATTGTACCAATAATTACTTAACGAAACATTTTTAATAAGTCTCCTAGAATTGTGTGTTTTAAATTGAATTCATAGTCCACTTTAATATCTTAGCTATTTAATTCCATGCTAATATTGATAGAATATTAAACATTAATATTAAATATAATATTGAATCTTTACTATTTTTCAAAGATGTACAGAATTGTGTGTGTTATCATTCGATTATTATTTTCATATTTAATAGTGCTTATTAATTAAACAAAATATTTCTTGCATCCTACATGAAACACAACACAGCCAAATAATTTCTCAATCGACACGTCAACAGTATTACTATATTATTAATACTATAATTAATTTGTTACGTCAGTGCTGATCGATTTCGTGCAAAACTACAGTAAATAAATAAATTATAATTATATATATATACTTATAATTAAATTATATACACGAGAAATAATTATAGTTTAATTATAATGTGATTATATATGGATACATATTTAATTTTATGCATGTAATTATAATTTATTTACTTATATTATATGTATATATTATATATATAATGACATTAATAATAAATTATTATTATATACTATAATTCAATGAATGATTATAATACATAATTATAATTTATTTACACGTATATATATACTATATATAGCAGCGTTAATAATAATGTTTATAATCATCATTATATTTTTAAGTACATTCTAAGAATTGTGTCTTTCATTTTTTTTAAATTTAGTATCATTTCTACACATGTATTGTTGGAAATAGAGGAGTGAAAGTTGAAAGGAGAGGATTATTGTTTGAAAGTTTTGTAATAATCGACAAGCACAGAAACGAGAAGCGAGGGCGTGAGAATACTGTCCTCCCATGGGATCCTTGATTAGTTTCTTAACAACGATCGAGAACTAACGGTTTTGTTAAACGGCGGTAACTGTAAATAAGGGAGAGAAAGAGAGCGAGCGAGAGATACATATACAGTGTAATCAACAGGTACTCTAGCATATGCGATTTTTCAATGTCCTTTTAAAAATGTAAGCATACCTATCCTTAGTGGAGAACAATTTAGGCATTGATTTGTGTGCTTATGTTGGCCAGAGTTTTTAATAATCGGAGTGGAGGGGTAGCTGAGGGTAACTGACGATCCTTGCGTTCGAAATTTGAGGGGCGCCAGGCTACAGATCTCAAAAATTCCAATTCTTTTTCACTTTAGAAACGACTTCTGAGTATGTGTTCGATTTTTGTTCTGTTTTTAACATTTGTTCAGTCTGAATTCAATTCTCTTTGTTGACTAGTATGGTCGTTGTATATTGTAGAGTAGTTTACAACCCTGTAGCCTATATACTACTATCGTAAGTGATTAATTAATTTTGAAGTTGCAAGACAGAAACTGAAAGACAATGCATTTGTTTTATCTTTATCGAAAAAAATGGCTTCCAAGAAATTTTGTATATTAAGAAAAGAAATGTGCATTTTAATAATTGCAATGTTTCGATGTCTTTCTTAAACTCTTCATGTGTTAAAAAATTAAAAAAAAAAACAAATATTTTTAGCATATTTCATATTTCTTATTCGAACGGTCGAGAAGTAAAGAGTCAAATTCAGAAAATAACAAAATACCTAAATTAATGTAATGTTTTCCTATTTTTGATTTTTTACTACTACAATTTGGAACAAAACAATTATAAAAAATTCGCATCCATTTATATTGATAAAATTGCGATGAACTTTACTTTTTAAACATTTCGTACATTTTTCGTTTGTCATAGTCTAGAACCAAAAATTAGAAAGAGATTCCTAGTATGTAATTCCCGATTTTGTTTTAACTTTAATGAACTAAGTGTTAATTAATTACGAGAATATAGTGGAAGGACGTTAATCCTGGCGCCCCTCAGCGGTGATATTTGGAGTCTGTCCAATCAACAATCGTCTATATTGGTGTCATTTTTCGATAAGTGTCTAATGCATATATTGAGCGAGGTATGAAAAGCTGCAGGATACGAAACTGCATTGTTTTCATGTAGTTTTAACTGCGAACTCTTATTATTAAATGAAAATAAAAAAAAAAGATATCACTCGCGGCGTTCGACGCGAAATGTTCCTAAAAATTTGTAACATATCACACGAGAAATATACGAGAGGAGAGGAAGGAGGGACACATGCACTTATACATACACGTATGTGTAAAACGTTACAGGGAGAAAGAAAAAGCATAACAAATGCATACGACGTAATGACACTACCACATTGCACCGCGTATGTCGAGATCGAGAGAACGAGCGAGCGAGAGAGAGAGAGAAAGAGAGAGAGCGAGAGAGAGAGAGCGAGAGAGAAAGTGAGAAAGAGAGAACGAAAAATGAAATATAAAAAAATGATTAGGTGGCGTTAAAGATTAAGTGGAAAATAAAAACGCATACCGGGGCGTAACATAGTTTTAAGCAAGGGTCACGTATTGTACGTATGTGTTGTACATAGCCTAAATAAAAATTACATTTAAAAATTTCTAGATCCAAAAAATTCCCGTAACTGGGACCGACAAGTACAAACATTTTATTAATCTATGTATAATCTATATCGATCAATCAATTTCATGTTAGTGACCGTTTATTTTCGGAGGGTAATCGTAGGCAGATGTTGTACCCACAACTGATGTCACCAGGTAATTAAAAAAATAACAAGAGTAACGGAAAAATGAACGACTAATTGAATAAAATATATATTTCAGTTGCAATTTACAACAAATATTATACAGAATGACGCTGTAGCTTTACGGTACTGCGACTACTCAACAGACTACAGCACCTTGCCCACAACTGTCATCTCGTAGATGACTTAAGAGGCAAGGGTCACCACGTGTGATATAACTAGAAAGTAACTAGAATCTTACTAGATTTTGTATCAAAACATGGGGGGTTTGCGGGCTGTCGCTTTTTTACCTTATACGAGCATATTTTGAGCTGCACAAGGGTTCATTTGATAGAGGAAGGTTAACTACACAGTGCTCTGCCCCATCATATCAGTCAAAAATGTCTATTTGTGACAGAAAAATAAGCCCAAAGTAGAGAAAACATCGAGAAAAACACCAGCAGATTCCGATGTATTTTTCTGTTACAAATAGACATTTTTGACTGATATGATGGGGCACAGCGTGGTGCAGTTAACCTTCCTCTATCAAATGAACCCTTGTGCAGCTCAAAATATGCTCGTATAAGGTAAAAAAGCGACAGCCCACAAACCCCCCCCCCATGTTTCTATACAAAATATATTAAGATTCTAGTTACTTTCTAGGTATGTCACGTGGTGCCCCTTGCCTCTTAGTCTTGGTTGCAAGGCAATTATCTGAAAAATATATGTATAATGACCGACGAGGTATAGAGTTAGACCTATCATTCAATATATTTTTACGGCTCACTTTTGTGGGATCACGTAAAACCATTACCATTTTTATTTCACCTATTCGCACGCAAACAAAGCGATCCAGCACGCGAAATTATGTTTCGGAACAGAAATAGACGTATTCATGTATTTGTGGCACGAAGATTCTGGCATAAATTCATCCAAATCGCGTGAAATAATAATGGTAATGGAGTTACGTTGCCTCCGAGAAGTGGGCAGCAAAATACACTGGATGGTAGGTTTATCCCAGAGGTGGGCATTATTTGGCGAAACAAATATTTCAAATATTATTTAATATTTTCGACTTTATTTTGCTTAAAGAAAATAGTATTTTAAATCAGACATACAATTTGGAAAATAAAATATTTCTTTCTTAACAATGGGAGCCACAAAATAAAATATTTCTATTTTAATAATCTGAAACACGAAATAGAATATTGTATTATTTACATCGTTATTCTAATTTAATATTTCTTATCTTAGCAATAATTTGAAGAAGAAATGGTAATTAATATAAGAAACTATATCATTTGTCACATTTTCGTTTTATTTAATAATAACTATTTCTACTCATAAATCTATTGAATGCGAACCATTATTTTCAGCAGTAACATTTAAACTTGAAATTGAATATAAAGACAAAGTCTAAATATTATCAATATTCTTACAATAGAATACTATTTTCAAAAATTACTGCCTCAAATAAAATATTTTATTTTCAAAGATTACTGCATCAAATAAAATATTTTATTTTCAAAGATTACTGCATCAAATAAAATATTTTATTTCCAAAGATTACTGCATCAAATAAAACATTTTATTTTCAAAATTGTATACATACTTTAAAATAAATAGGATTATTTATTATTTACTATTTAAAATACTTTTTGTCCTAGCTCGGGTTTATTCTTACGTCTAACTGAGTAGTCGGTGATAATCAGAGTTGTGCAGAATTACAATTGAATTACTCCAGAATTATAATTACAAAGTAATTGAGCTAAATTGTAATTCAATTATGTTGTAATTTATAATTCAGATCTTCAGTCAATTAAATTACAATGTAATTCTTAATTGCAATGAAGCATAATTATAAAATATATTGTAATTGAATTAAATTGTAATTCAATTATGTTGTAATTTATAATTCAGATCTTCAGTCAATTAAATTACAATGTAATTCGTAATTGCAATGGAGCACAATTATAAAATACATTGTCATTGAATTAAATTGTAATTCAATTATGTTGTAATTTATAATTCAGATCTTTAGTCAATTCAATTATAATGTAATTCGTAATTGCAATGGAGTACAATTATAAAATACATTGTTTTCATGTATTGTATTGTATTGTATTGTATTTCAAGTATATTGTATTTCAATTATACTGTACTTCAATTACAAATTGCATTTCAATTACTTTGTGTTTCAATTATATTGTATTTCAATTACAAATCTGGTTGAAATACTTAGTAATTGAATTACGTTGTATTTGAATTATATAATAATTCATTTACGACATAATTGAATTACTATTAATTGAAAGACAATGTAATTCAGCTACGTAATTGAATTACAATGTAATTGAATTAGCACAACTCTGGTGATAATAACGGTTCAAGAGGCAAGGGGCACCACGTGACATACCTAGAAAGTAACTAGAATCTTACTAGATTTTATATCGAAACATGGGTTTGCGGGCTGTCTCTTTTTACCTTATACGAGCATATTTTGAGCTGCACAAGCGTTCATTTGATAGAGGAAGGTTAACGGCACGACGCTGTGCCCCATCATATGAGTCAAAAATGTCTATTTGTGACAGAAAAATACATCGGAATCTGCTGGTGTTTTTCTCGATGTTTGCTCTACTTTGGATTTATTTTCTGTCACAAATAGACATTTTTAACTGATATGATGGGGCACAGCGTGGTGAAGTTAACCTTCCTCTATCAAATGAACCCTTGTGCAGCTCAAAATATGCTCGTATAAGGGAAAAAAGCGAGAGCCCGTGATTACACTCAATTTCCTCATATTCTATTCATGATACCAGAGTCTAAAGCAAGTCTAGAGCCAATTTTAGTTCAGCTAGTTAGACCAGATGGCGCCTAGTCAGGACTGTTAACGTGGAGTCGTAACAATAAAAATATATTTAAGTTCACTCGGATCTACTAATAGCAATAAAGATATTAATTAAAAAAGAAAAAAGCGACCGCCCGTGATTGCATTCAATTTCCCCATATTCTATTCATGATGCCAGAGTCTAAAGCAAGTCTAGAGCCAATTTTAGTTCAGCTAGTCCAGATGGCGCCTAGTCAGCACTGTCAACGTGGAATCGCAAGAACAAAAATATATGGGGCTTGATTAATGTCTTTTAATAAAGACGTTAATAAAAAATGGAAAAACGTGGAATCATAGCAAAATTGAAGCTTTAGACTGATACATATGTATGTTTATCAGTGTTACCACAAAAAAAACTTTCTCCGCGCAGACGTTGGTGATACGGATAAATACCATGGAATAGGTATGTCACGTGGTGCCCCTTGCCTCTTAATTGTAAGAACTAAGAGATAATCAACGTTGAAATTCAAAGGCGCGCCAGTCGGCGGTACAGTGGTGGGGAAAGGCGAGGAACAGCGTTGGCGCGCGCCGCCGCGAGGCGCGAGCGTCAGTGTACGCCGAATCCTCACCACGGTCGGATGGGAAGACGCGGTTACGGATCTGCGCGTGCGAAACCACAAGATTGGAGGTAAAAGAAAGAACAGGTTAGTTGACAGTGTGCCGACGAACACGTATGCGTGTGCTTGTCCCAAGTGCTCTAGAAATTGAACGTCCGGGAACCCCCTGAAATATCGCTGCAACAATTCGACAAGACATGTGCACAGTGCTAACAGGTTCCCACGACCACGGTGTTTGACCACAGACTTTCGCAAGTTCCTTCGCGCAACACCCGTTGCATCACCGGATTTCAAAATTCGTGAGTACACGCTTGTCCCGTTGATGCTAATTTTTGTTTACTTTTCGCGCGCCTGTAATTTTCGGTTTCGCGATTCCGCGACACGTGCTATTTTCAGCTAACTCTTTCCGCTGCAAACCATTGCTCAGACAATAATTTTGTTTAATAGAGCCTTAGATTTCGACATTGTCTCTTCGTACTGTTTTTGTTTTTGCGTCCTTGTACCACGTGGTAGTCATCCCTGTGTGACCCCATCTTGGATTGTTATTGTCCTGTCTTTAACCGACATACATTTTTGATTTTATACATGTCGGTGTTATAATTAAAAACTTGGAATGAAATTGTCTAAGTATGTATCTAAATAATCGTAACGTGAGGAAATGTTCTTTTTGATTTCCGTGTACGATTAACAAGGAAACAAAACACCGGCTTGTTGTTACATTGTTGCTGCTTTTAGTTCTTAGTGACTAAAACTTACAACAATAATGTTTTTAAACAAGCATTAATAACTGACAGCCGGCTCTTTCCCTAGTAGCACAAAATATTATATACACATTCATATAATATTAAAAACAGATTCAATCTCTTCTTAATATTTAAAAATACATACAATATTTATTTTATATCAAGTAACAAATATTTCTATTTGAATATGCAGAAAATATCTATTAAATATTACGAGAAAAATATTTTTTTCTAAATACAAAATGAATCTTTATTTAATATTAGAAATTACATAAAATTATATAATATAATATAAAAATTACTTAATTGTAATAAGGTCCTTTGGAAGATGGAATATTCACTCAAGCAGAGCACAGAAAGTAATACATATACATAGTTTCTAAGTTTTGTTATATCTTTTTCCTACATTTGAAAATTTTATTGAATGTTATTTAAATATTGAATTTATATTTTTCAAATATTCGATTCACATTTACTTTATATTTTTTAAATATCTAGTCTATATTCTCTGAATATTTAGCTTATAGTTTTTAAACATTCAATTTATATTTCTTGTACATGTATACAATATTCAGATCCAATATTTTTCTCATATGAAAAAATGTGGCTTAAAAAATATTTTTCCAATATTTGAAACAAATACTTATCCAATATTTTTGTGCTACTAGGGTTTTTACATTGTTCATGTTTTTATCATTTTACAACTCTAGGACTACAACCAAAATTGTTTGAACAAAGATTTGTTTCAGTATGTATGCCTTAACTTTTTTTACATGGGAATGTACATAGTAAAATTATTACTAATTGTAACATTTTCGATTTTTCAAATTTAAATATTGACAGTTAGAGAATCACGTGTACTTAGAGCGTGTACATGCTTGTAGAGAGGGTACGAAAATACTTTCTATAAACAAATACGTTTCCGTTAGAACACTCAAAGCAAAATAAACATTTCACGAGTATTATAGATAGTGGAAGCTCAATCTTGTGACGACCTGTGGACACAATACGGTATTATTTACAGTGGCTCTCATTTAAGACCCTCAAGCCCAGTCGTATATTTACCAGTTTTTTGGGAACGTATTAAGATATATATTTTACAATTAACATAATACCAGGGTGAAACTTTGGAACGTCTACTTCCTCTCCGTTTTCAATGAGTTTTTGATATGTTATAAACATTTTGAACTTCTTGCTATACATATGTACATTAAAGTCTTGATCTACTATTCTTTTGTGACCATCTCCTTCGGGCTTATTTTTGGATCCAAAATCAAAACTTTATTGTATGTATCAGAGTTGTGCTGATTCAATTACATTGTAATTCAATTACGTAGTTGAATTACCTTGTATTTGAATTAATAGTAATTTAATTGCGTCGTAAATGAATTAATATATAATTCAATTACTAAGTATTTCAAGCAGATTTGTAATTGAATTATAGTTAAATTGAAATACAATATACTTGAAATACAATACAATATAATACATGAAAACAATGTATTTTATAATTGTACTCCATTACAATTACGAATTACATTGTAATTTAATTGACTAAAGATCTGAATTATAAATTACAACATAATTGAGTTACAATTTAATTCAATTACAATGTATTTTATCATTGTGCTCAATTGCAATTACGAATTACATTGTAATTTAAGATCTGAATTATAAATTACAACATAATTGAATTACAATTTAATTCAATTACTTTGTGATTATAATTCTGGAGTAATTCAATCGTAATTCTGCATAACTCTGGTATGTATTCGCAAAAATTGTCGGTACGAAATAGAACATTAAATTCTGCTCATTGTTGTGCGCCTGGGATCACGAACGCGTCAGTCTTGGTTGCTCGCCGCCGCCGGCCGCTCCTCTCCTGTTTATAAACAACTGATATTAATATATAATATTATTAGTAGAGTGCAGATCTCTATACATTATGAAGAAATCAAAAATTATAACATTTTTCAACTTATTAGAACTGTTAATGAAATAAGTAAATGTCTACGTACTTGCAATCGTGTAATACTCGATTATCAATAGGTTATCCTATTTGATATTTTCTTTTAAAAGTCAGACTGTGAGGGCTAACCTAAATAGTCTGGAAGTACAAGGCGCTCTTTGTTTCCTTTCGGGGTTCCAAAGTTCCAACGGTTTTCCTTTCCGCTTCAGTCGAAGCCAAGTTTTCGTTTGGCTTCCTCTCGCGCCGTGAAACAAAGGAGTTTTATTTTAAAAGTACCAATGTGCGTTCTTTAACATCCATATCCAACGTGTAATAAATAATATTGTCGTAAATACTTTACAATTTCCTATAGCACGTTAACAATTGATTATCATTGTCAATTATGTTTGCATAGGCAGTATACGTTATTATTTGCAGTGGTTCTCATTCAGGATCGAGATTAGAATTTCTTTTAATTCACTCTTGATATTGAATTTTTTAGAAATTTTCTGCTGGTCTGTTATACTTTCTGAAAGTGCAAGGAAATCGCATGATTTTCTCTCTCAACTCCTTCGTAGTGTGCCATGTTAACAAAGCATTGCTATTATCGTTGCTCGGTAGCCCGAGACGTGATCGTAAAATCATTGTGTTCATTGCATAGGGAGGACTGGCTCCGTTTTATCCCTACAGCAGTAATTTTATGGAGCTAATAAAACTTCAGTAATTTCGCGATGTAAGCCGATACTCGGTTATAATTGAAAATAACACAGTTAAAAGTATTCCACTATGTATTATACGTGAAATTAAGTAGGGTTTAAGTCATCAGATCGCTGAGTTTGTATTGTTATATTTTATTTGTTTATACAAACGGAATTTTTTCTTGGAACTTTTCCGCCTTCGTTTCGAATTAATTTACATGTTTAGGGGCTTTTATAATTTCGTTTATACATAGAATAGACATATACATAGAAATGTACATATGTATAGTATATCTCTAGTATTCCGTCGTTAATTGGTTGCAAATGTATTCAGCCATTTTAAATATGGGATGTAGTATTTTCCATTTGTTTTATTATTTATATATTTTCAAAATAACACTGTGTTCAGTTAAGTGTTCAAATTAAAAATTCAAGTAATACACGTATACATAAGCACTACGCAAGCTTTTAAAAAATTTTTGTTTACTTCATAAAAAAACACTTTTCCGAGAATTATTTGTTGAATGTATGTAGTCGTTTTTTATTCGGTACGGAAAAGTTTGTCGTATTGCACAAATGGTTTCCTAGTTAAATAATTGATAATTTACGGTTGAAAATTTTAATTGAATTTTCAATTTGTCACCCGTCCAGAGAATCGTTAAAATTTTCCATGCCCGTGGGTTACAAAAGATTGAACGATGCTAACTGCTAACATGTTATGCAATGGCCGAATTTCTATAGGCCACCAAAACGATCGATTTTCGAAAACAAAAAGTTACGAAACACTCGGTTACGTGCTTACTGTGGAAATATAAACTCTGTTTTGTAAAACGCGTGGATCACGTTGCGTAATTAAAATTTCCATATAATCGCATTGTGCATTGTTCGTGACAAAGGAATAGCGTTGAAACAAAATTTTTATAGAATCGTAAAGTTAAAAATGAAGTAAAATAATTTTATTAGAAATTATTACTGTTTTATCATAACTTGTAATTACAGTATTCTCGAAACGATATTTGTTCAGTATCAATTGTTCGGAACAGTTTCGTAGTTTGAAGTTTTTATGAGATTGTGATAGAAAAAATAAATAAAAAAATTTAATATTATTGAAGATTATATTGAATTTTCATAATAAATAAATAAGAAATACCTCTTGCAATACTGAAAAAAGCGTTTGTAAAAATTAGTTTAAGAGAAGGATATTTAATTTTTAAAGAGTTACATGGAGGGCTAAAATCATTCAAACTTGGTCGTTACTTTTTAAACCAATGGCGTGAAAGGTGTTAAGTAGCGGACAAGTTTAAATAATTTAGCTCCCCATGTAACTTTTTAAAAATTAAATATCGTTCTTGTAAATTAATTTTTACAAACGCTTTTGTCAGCATTGCAAGAGGTATTTCTTATTTATTTAATTAAATTTTCTGTATAAATTTCATATAGAAAAATTTTTTATATGAAAATTCAATATAATATTAAATTTTCTGTATAAATTTCATATATACAAAAATTTTTTATATGAAAACTCAAAAAAATTACAGTATTCTCACAAGGATATTTGTTCAGTATCAATTGTTGTGAACAGTTTCGTAGTTTGAAGTTTTTATGAGATTGTGATAGATTTTGGAAGTCTGTAATTGGTTTATAGCAGTATTATGTTATGCAAGACATTAATAACGCTTGAATAGTGCTTCTCATATAGATTAGAATATGCGGGAAAAAATCAATATGACCGTGTTAAAGAGTTCTGATGACTGAAGAAAGTGTTTTTCCTCGACTAAATTGATCCATTATTTAATATGAACAGCAATTTTACGGCAGATAAACCGTATCAGTACTTTGGTCACAGAAGTACTGAATTGATGAATAGCGACTTTGGTCACTGATAAGTTGGGTTACTGACCATTTTGATTACAATGTTAATCTTCTTAAAATTTCCCCATTCAAATTTTGTGAAAAGGACTGTACTTTTTATAAATCCTCGGGATCAATGATTAATTACCACAAAGTGGTCAGTGATCAGTTTGATCACTTTCGTCGTACTTTCAATCTGTTGAATTCTGTAAAGAGGGTCAGTGATCAAATTTGTCACGTGTTTCTAATTATATTAATTAATTTTGCATAAACCACTGTCACATTAAATATTAACAATCTATATTTATAAATTGATGATCGCTTCAAGCTCTTACTCATCCAACAAATATATTAATTAATTTTGCACAAACCACTGTGACATTAAACATTAACGATCCATATTTATAAACTGATAATCTATAACAATATGCATGTAGGACTTATTATATACCTTAACGAATAAATTATGAGAACTACTTGAAACTGTACTGTTCCTTATACAGAAAGTTTGATCGTCCTGTCTCGACCAGTTCTTTTAGAATAAATTCTTAAAGATAATCTTCTACTTCCTCCCAGACCGTGACCTTTAAAATGCTTGCAGACTACTTTTTGTTTTCCTTCTATCGCGGAAATTATGACAGTGAAAAATCTTTCGCTGACGGTGGATACCTGAGTCGATTTCCCGGAAATGGAGAATTTGGGGAGAAAAACGGTAGACATTGAAACACACGTGGCGAGAAAAAATGACTGCGTGAGAAAGTATACTGGATGGTTCAACGGCGAATGACGTCACGTGGCGAGAGAGAGCAAGAATTAAGTAGGTTAGGTGCTTCAGACATAGGACGATCGGACGATGGTCACGAAACATGGTCACAAACGATTCATTGAATGGATACCACACGTAGCAGCACTAGTTTCCTGGTTAAAAAATGACCTACAGCTTGCCTTGTAAAAGAATTCCTTAATGAAAAAATAGCTCCTCGTGCAATAGACAATTTCCTGCATTATACTTCGTGGGAAATGCACTTAACATTTAAATTGCAATCAGAACTTGATTAGCATTGACTATTGATTCTATAAATTTTTATTTTATATTTTAGAATTATATTTTCAGCGATAATTGGATTTTTTATTATTATTATTGTTCACATTAAGACAAAGTTTATATGAGAAATTAGGAATTGTGTACCCCTTTCTTTAGATCATTTGTGCCTTGTTTTCAATTAATTATTAATTAATTAAGAATTGTATAATTACCAGAATAATTTCTTTGTGCAGTGTTTCTTGAACACAATATCGTTCTATTCGTAACAAAGAATTGGTATGTATTTTCAATTAGTTTATCATTTATTTACTTTTATCAATGATTGAAGAGTTGATAAAACGTCTTGCAGATGGTTATCAATCAAACATATTAGTGTAATCAAAATAAAGAGCACAACATATTGAGAAATTCGGAATTACATACTAATAGGAAATACAGTTATACATATACCGGGTGTGAAATAAATCATCTACTTATTAAGTGTCAACTCAAATATCTACTAAAAACTGTCGTCGTCAAAAATGGTTTACGTAAAAGTTGTATGATTTCAAGAGATCCATGATCCTATATGCACTTGCCATACACAAAGAGAGACATCAAGGTCACCGGAAGCCATCAGTATTTCTTCAAATACAATCGTACACTTTTCAATACACTAATCGAAGTAGTTTTCCATTCTCTACAAGAAGTACTAAGCTAACTTATAGTTAAAAACCATTAGTTCAATAGATATTCCAATTTGAAAATGGCGTCAGTGGCGCACCCAGGATTTAATCTTTGGGGGAAGGGGCGAGTTGAACAAAATGACCTTTTTTTTTAGCAAAAATATCTGTTAACGGTAACATATTTATTTTATATGAATGGCGTCATTTTCTACAGTACCATTAAAATCTCTTTAAAACTAATGCTTTTCAGCCATGAGTGGTCCAGTACTTTTTTGTAGAGAATTTCAAGCTGCATCGACAAATACCCGAGAAAATCTCTGATTGTGTGGAAAAGATATACTTCAGGTTCGATTTGAACGATATACCCGATATATTTTAATTTGTTTGTTTAATTTGTTTGAAAACCGAAAGTAAGAAAATCATTACTCGTTGCATCTGCCTTGTGTTCCGACTGCGGTGCAGTCAAGGTCAACGGTATACTGAATGAAAACGCTGATGTAGGCGAGTGTTCCATATGTTCCATATACAAGGTGATCCGGTTGAAATTGACAATTTAAACAGAATTATAAAATCATTCGTATAACTTGGTTTTGAGGTGAAACTTCTTTCCTGAGGGTAACAATTTTCTGATGTTACGGAAGTCGAAAGTCGAGCGCGAAAATTTAAACTGATGATGAACAGAGAAAAATGATTTCTTACCCCGACTTTCCTTCTTTCATTTCTTTCGTTCATTTTGTTTGAAGTAAAACTTTTTCTATGATTTTTTTTTGTATTCGTTATTCCCGATCTTGTTTTTTTTTGTATTAGTTGTTCCCGATCTTGTTTTCTTTTTGTATTAGTTGTTCCTGATCTTGTTTTTTGTTTTAACATTTCCAATTTTAATTTGCTTCTAAACATTAGTATCATTTTTACCGCGCGTGGTTCCTCACGCATATATTTTTTTCAAGGTTATCAAAGGTCAACCGACGTGAAGCGAACAAATACTAGGTAATCTCAGTTTATATACGTATCTCGGCTCAGAAATGATTATAGCCGATGATCAATGTGCAGTTGCAACAAAATGCATTATAACAAATGGAGGAAGTTGATATGATTTTCGCTTGTACTGCTCGATTACGGATCGTAGAGGAGCTATTCCGAGTTGTTATGGATCGTTATGGACCGTTATGGATCGTCGCAGATCGTTTAAGATTTGAACTTTTATTTTCCCACTATGAAGTTATTTGTTATTATATGACAAAACGGTTATGAAAACAGGAAATGGAAAAATCTTTTACACAGAGTTGTGCTTGGAGAATATTTTGTAAAATATTCAATTGTTGGTGGCAAATTAACACGGTGATAAAAGACCGATGAAATAAATCGAAAAACAGAAATAACAAGGAATCTTTTTATTCAAATTAACGATTTAACATTTACACTTTAGGTGATTCGGTTGTGTTTCGCATTGATAGGCGATTGCTATTATGAAGCAAAGAGAAGTTATAAACACAGACACACATTGGAGATTTCATTTTACAATTATTGATATTGTAAAGATCTTTATATGATGAATAATCAAAAAAATTTAAGCAGATTCAATTTTCTCATTTTCATAAGGCGACTCGCGCCACTTTCAGTGCCGCAGTTGTGGTATTAATTTTTATGGATTATGGTTGACGTTTTGTATGCATTTTCTGCGAATTCTGTGTTGAAATTCAGAATGGAGGTGCATTGTTGGCTAATTACTTCCGGACTCATTGTCTCACTATCTTGTGCGTTTCAACATTTCGTAACAGTTTCGCATAAAAAACATAGAATGTTTCAGTAACTATTGTTGCTGTCCACGTGAATGAGCGAGTTTTATAACATAAGTTCTCCCACGAGTATTTAGTAACAGTAGGGGCAGTGTAGAAGTATTGATTATGTCTCTGCTGGATCGAAACTTTTGGATCACACTACACATAATTTCTTTTGATCGAATGTTATTGATAAACTAGTACTGCGATAGACATTATCTTGTACTCATTAATATTAAAAATCTTTTATATTTACAATGTTTTTAGAAGAGCGAAAGATGCGTACAGAAATGGCTATCGGACTGATAACCTTTAATCCGGCTCGATACACACTCAAATCAGAAAGTTATTTACAATTAGACTGGGGATGTCTGTGCAAATTTTTTGTATTAATTACAAGAAAAGCGAATAATACATTCAATCTTTTAAAAATTTGAAAAATAAATTGTAAAAAGTATATTCTCAATTTATTTCGATTAAGTATTCGTATCATCAGGGGCTGAATGAATTGTTCAGTATTTGTTGTTCGAAGCACGATTAAATGTCTAAATGAGGAATTTATTTAACTTTTTATCAAATATATACTACAGAACAGATTTGATTAAACGACGCTATATTTATACGAGTCTGAATGAATTTAGATTGAATGAGAAGTTCTATTTAAAATTAAAATTCATGAATGTCTAAATGAGGAATTTATTTAAACTTTTATCAAACAGATACTACAGAACAAATTTTATTAAACACTATATATACACGAGTCTGAATGAATTTAGATTGAATGAGAGGTTCTATTTAAAATTAAAATTCATGAATGACTAAATGAGGAATTTATTTAAACTTTTATCAAACAGATATTACAGAACAAATTTTATTAAACACTATATTTGCACAAGTCTGAATGAATTTAGATTGAATCAGAGATTCTATTTAAAATGAAAATTCATGAATGACTAAATGAGGAATTTATTTAAACTTTTATCAAACAGATACTACAGAACAAATTTTATTAAACACTATATATACACGAGTCTGAATGAATTTAGATTGAATGAGAGGTTCTATTTAAAATTAAAATTCATGAATGACTAAATGAGGAATTTATTTAAACTTTTATCAAACAAATATTACAGAACAAATTTTATTAAACACTATATTATTTACACGAGTCTGAATGAATTTAGATTGAATGAGAGGTTCTATTTAAAATGAAAATTATTTAGACATTCTCAAACAAGATTATTATAGTGGAAACGTTATTCCAAAGTAATTTCTAATTTTATTTAAAATGAAGACTTTGCAATCTTATAGAAAAATGATATCCTAACGCGAAGACGTATTCTAGAATATAATTTTTCAGGAGTTAAATAAACATGTTCAGCGAATATAATTGTAAAAGAGACATTATATAAAAATTGAACGTCAACGACATTCGTCAACGATAAAAGAAAATTGCATAGAAACTCCAACAAGAAAAATACCCACTGTTTCGGCCAATTAGGTTAATTGCCAGTCTCCAGAGGATTTCCCCCGAGTTTTCCACTGACATTGGCAAAACCAGGCGTTACTTTCGCGTGTCGATAATAGTCGGTTTGGTGCGCGCGTGGCAATGACCTGTCGCCGCGGCGTAAAGGGATGATTATGCCAGCTGTAGAAAAGCGAGATTGCATCTCACTGGATCTGTGCAATCCATCTTCTTCTCCCAGACCTCCCTCGCACTCGAACAGTTCCCACGAAAAAGTTTAAAAAATCAAAATCTCCCGCGCGTATCGAGTTTATCTATTGAAAGAAAAAATGAGAAAGGGACTTTTTGGAACACGTCCGAAATTTTTTTTAGCGAGATATGAGCACGCCTTGAAGTATTATATTATCTTTGATCAGCTTGGTGGGTCGAATAACGGTCAACCGCTTATTCCACTTGGCTGTTTTACGCGCTCCTGCCGTTTGATTCGTCAGCCGAACCTTTGGAATTCCTGCGTGCTAGGAAATCCGAAATAGTTGACGGTCACCGTTATTTCATTGACGAGATCAGGTTGCGCGGTACCCCGAACATCACTTTATTATTTCGGATAACTTCATTCCTTCGAATTAATCTCGCGTGGAACAAACCTTCAAAAGAAAGTTTCAATTCTTTTTACTAGCTAGTACCACGCCGAAGAATTTGAAAAATTAAAATACAATACTTACGATATCATGTTGTTACCATAAAAAATATGAATATTCGAGGTCTCTGTATATGTAAAATATATATATTTATATAGAAAATTTAATATTATTGAAGATTATATTGGATTTTCATAATAAATAAATAAGAAATACCTCTTGCAATACTGAAAAAAGCGTTTGTAAAAATTAATTTAAAAGAACGATATTTAATTTTTAAAGAGTTACATGGGAGGGGGGTAAATTGTTTAAAATACTTATGATATTATGTTATTGCTATAAAAAATATGAATATATCGAGGTCTCTGTATATGTAAAATATATATGCAAAAATATATGAAATTTATATAGAAAATTTAATATTATTGAAAATTATATTGAATTTTCATAATAAATAATTAAGAAATACCTCTTGCAATATTACTGACAAAAGTGTTTGTAAAAATTAGTTTAAAAGAACGATATTTAATTTTCGAGACCTTAATATAGAGAGACCTCGATATATTCATATATTTTATAGTAACAACATAATATCATAAGTATTTTAAACAATTTAGCCCCCCATGTAACTCTTTAAAAATTAAATATCGTTCTTGTAAACTAATTTTTACAAACGCTTTTTTCAGTATTGCAAGAGGTATTTCTTATTTATTTATTATGAAAATTCGATATAATCTTCCATAATATTAAATTTCATATATATATATATATTGTATATATATTTTATATATACAGAAACCTCGATATGTTCATATTTTTTATAGTAATAACATAATATCATAAGTATTGTATTTGAATTTTTCAAATTCTCCGGCGTGGTACTAGCTAGTAACAATTTTGTCATAGTGATGAAATTGATAAAAGTTTTAGCAAAATAATACCATAAAAATGAATACGTACGTCAAACATAGTGTTACTTATAATTGACACATCACTGAATGCATTAAAATTTCGAATTTCAATTTTGTTTCGAAGCTGAAATTGCTAGTAAACGGGGAAGAACAAGAGCGTGGCAATTGATGGCAACTCGACGGTTTTGAGTCACTATAATCGCGAGTAGGCTTCTGTAACCTACATAAAAGTAACAGTAATCACGAGCGTCGCGTCGTCCAAAATTTCAATTACATTTGCCGGATGCAACGATTTAATTTAACGATTTCTGTGCGCGCGGAATTGTTCCTACACTATTAGCATGTATACAGGGTGTCCCAGTTTCAACCAGTATTTTCTCCAAATAGAAGCAAGTAGAAAAATCTGATGTAAACGTAGATCTGCAGATGTTTAATGTTTTATAAATGATTCTTTGAATTTCATGCTCGTTTTGCTTTAGTTAACTGTATTTCCCTCAATTCGTGCTCCCTCCCCTCATCTGACGACTCTGCTTGGAAAATATACTGGTGATGTCGATCGTTTAAAATTGGGACACTCTGTATACACTCTTGTTTTCTGGCTGTACTATTTTATAAGGCTTGCTATACGACTATGTATATAATTAATATATTATTAATTAATATATTATAATATAATAACGAATTAATATACATGTTATAATATAATAACGAATTAATATACATATTATAATATAATAACGAATTAAAATACATATTATAATATAATAACGAATTAATGTATTATAATATAATGAAGAATAATATATGTACATATTATAATATAATGACGAATTAATATATTATAATATAATAACGAATTAATATATTATAATGTAATGACAAATTAATATATTATAATGTAATGACGAATTAATGTATTATAATATAATGACGAATTAATATATTATAATATAATAACGAATTAATATATTATAATGTAATGACAAATTAATATATTATAATATAATAACGAATTAATATATTATAATATAATGACATTAATACCGAAGCTGTTTTTACTTTTCGAAATCTTTCTACGTAAGTATGACAAATAAATCTTGGTCGAGGAAAATTGAAAGAGAAAGAGATATCCGTGTATGAAGAATCTCGGCTCATTTTAAAGGGTAATGTTTCTGCTCTCAAACACTTGACTCGAAACACTATAATTTTAGTTACGCATCTCTTTGCATCATAAATCAAAGTGGAAAGAGAAAATTGCCATTTTCAAACATTTTATATATTCAGCTGGCTCTGTAGAACTTAAAGACTATTGTTCGTGAAATTGTCCACTGTGGATTTTAAAATTGGAGATCCCTTTTTTGTGTACGACCTCTGAAAATTAATTTATGATTTTTTCCGTTGTTTTATTGTACGCTGAACTTACTGTGATGATTTTATAGAAATACAACATCTGTAAAAATAAGAAAATGTTTACTTAAAAAAGTAGATACACCACAGTTTTTAAAGTGGACTGTCATAAATCGTTGTTTTGTTTACAACATCTTTGCTGCAACCGTCAACATTTTAACACTAACTTTTGTTGTATTCTCTTGTTTCAGATAATCAGAAAAGAACCTAATTTAGAATGCAAAATCAGAAATGGATCGTCCTGAACGTATTTCTCTTATTCCTTATCGGCACGATGCAGATTACATATGGTGAGTATTTCAAATTCCTCAAATACTATAGCAAAATTTCTGTAAAAAGAAAATTCTGATCGTTTATTAACTCCATACGTTTGTTCTCAATTTTATAATTCTCGAGGTGATCATTTCATAAAAGTATCTGTGATAAAATACTATGAAAAGAAAATTCTGATCGTTTATTAACTCCATACGTTTGTTCTCAATTTTATAATTCTCGAGGTGATCATTTCATAAAAATATCTGTGATAAAATACTATAAAAAGAAAATTCTAATCATTTATTAACTCCATACGTTTGTTCTCGATTTTATAATTCTCGAGGTGATCATTTCATAAAAGTATCTCTGATAAAATACTATTAATTGAATCTGTCCGAAGATTTTATCTAAATGTTCACGTCTCGAGATTGTCGTGCATTAATTAATAGCTTGTTAACAAGAAAATAACATTGAATAATACATTCAATCTTTTAAAAATTTGAAAAATAAATTGTAGAAAATATATTCTCAATTTCTTTCGATTAAGTATTCGTGTTATCAGGTACTGAATGAATTGTTCAGTACTTGTTGTTCGAAGCACAATTGGATGTCTAAATGAGGAATTTATTTAAATTTTTATCAAACAGATACTACAGAACAAATTTTATTAAACACTATATATACACGAGTCTGAATGAATTTAGATTGAATGAGAGGTTCTATTTAAAATGAAAATTCATGAATGACTAAATGAGGAATTTATTTAAACTTTTATTAAACAGATATTACAGAAAAAATTTTATTAAACACTATATTTGCACGAGTCTGAATAAATTTCGATTGAATGAGAGATTCTATTTAAAATGAAAATTCATGAATGTCTAAATGAGGAATTTATTTAAATTTTTATCAAACAGATACTACAGAACAAATTTTATTAAACACTATATTTACACGAGTCTGAATGAATTTAGATTGAATCAGAGATTCTATTTATAATTCTCGAGGTGATCATTTCATAAAAGTATCTGTGATAAAATACTATTAATTGAATCTGTCCGAAGATTTTATCTAAATGTTCACGTCTCGAGATTGTTGTGCATTAATTAATAGCTTGTTAACAAGAAAGTAACCGGTTAAGTTGAATCAGTGCGAATCCATTGTTCGTAACAGCATAATGCGATTCAACGATTTATGGTTGCGTCGACAGTTACTGTCGATTGTCTGAAATCGTTGGAATATTTCACTAATTAGTCTAATGTGGCATTAATGTTAACGGACAGAGCCCCAAGCCAACAACTTAAGCGTATTTAAACGGTGAAACGCGACTAGTCGTTATCTTGATAAATGCATTGATAAATATATGCATCTGATAAGTTCGTTGAGTTTACGACATGTGCTAGTTCCAATTAAACTGACATTCTAATCGTTCAACCAAAATCAACAATTTTACAGTTCAAAGGATCCCGCACTAAACCACGTGATTTGGATCCTCGGCGAAAATGGCTGACAAGGAGAATGCAAGGACGTTGTCACACCGATTTAGTTGAGACTCTGTATACTTATAGATCTCGATCTCCCATTTACGAATATATGCCATTATAGATGCTAACATTCAATAGTTTTTGAGATATTTATAAACAAAGTTCTTAAGTGATATACAACGAGACTTCCACCCGGTGCACTAGGGTTCGATCCTCGTTTGGTGAATATTTTTTTTCATATTTATTTATATTATTTATTCGCTGTGTAACATTGACTTGTCTATATAAGATTGCACATTTATTACAAGTTGAAGAATAAAAGGATTAATAAATTATAAATAAATTCGCTGTGTAACATTAACTTGTTCGTAAGATATTACACATTTATTTATATCCAAGTTAAAGAACAAACGTATTAATAAGTTATAAATAAATTAGTCGAAATTAATTCGTTATATACCTCTAAAATAAATATTCGTTGCAATAAAATTAATTCGGCAACGTACGAGACTTCCACCTGGTGGGCTAGGGTTCAATCCTCGTTTGGTGAATTTTTTTTTTTCATATTTTTATTATTTATTCGCTGTGTAACATTGACTTGTCTATATAAGATTGCACATTTATTACAAGTTGAAGAATAAAAGGATTAATAAATTATAAATAAATTCGCTGTATAACATTAACTTGTTCGTAAGATATTACACATTTATTTATATCCAAGTTAAAGAACAAACGTATTAATAAATTATAAATAAATTAGTCGAAATTAATTCGTTATATACCTCTAAAATAAATATTCGTTGTATACCTCCTCTACAATAGCAGATTTAAGCAGTAATGTAAGAACTTTGTTTAGGAATATCTCAAAAAATATTGAGTGTTAGCGTCTATAATGGTATATATTCGTAAATGGGAGATCGAGATCTATAAGTATACAGATTCTCAACTAAATTGGTGTGACAACGTCCTTGCACTCTCCTTGTGAATTTGAAATATGTACCTTTTGGGTCACTGAAGAAATGTATGTCATACAAAATATCAAAAAGTGGATAGAGTTTCGTTGTTTTAATCTTCAAACACCTGAGGTCCGACCAGCAAAGATATCACTTTCGGATCAATGCGGTTACCATTATAAGGGAAGAATATGAATTTTTTATTTAGTGAACCATTTCACGTGGTTTAGTGCGGGGTCCTTTGTAGTTCAATAAAAATTAATATTACATCTTCAAATGAGAAAATTGGTATTAGATATTAAAAATGTAAATCAAACTAAAATTAAACATGAAATTGCTAAAAATCACTAAAAACTCAACGTAAAATAGAAATAAAAATGACATCTCGAAGGTGACATTCAAATTGAATTGAATAATAAAATTAAGTTCAAATTAAATTTACAAATAAAATTCAGAATACTGTTAAATCTCATTGTAAGAGATAAATTATGCCTCAAAAACGAAGATTGAGGTTAATTCGAGGAAAAGATAAAAATTAAATGTGAAATATAAGTTGTATAAGTTGAAACTAAATTTAGAAAATAAAAATTGACCTTGAATGCAAAGCGACCTTGATATGAAGGTCACAGAGTAAAGTAGCGAAAAAGAGGACACGCGAGTTACGCCCCTTTCAATACCATATAATTTTTGTATGAAACATTTGTCGAGCAATACACAATTACAGAGTTATTTAGGGTACTCTCCTTTGACAAAACCAGTAAATATTTTTGTTATTAAGAAATAAATAATATTGTTGAATATATCGTTTTGATATAATGATTGCAAGGCACTCGGTTAAATAAGCAATTATTGTATAGAAGTTTTGATGTTTATAGTGATCTGTGAAAAAATTGTTTAAACGATTCAAATGGTTGTTATTCGTTGTTATGCTCCATATTTTTAAGCGGCAACTTGAGCTGAAAACCGAACGAGGCACTTGAAACCCCATAACCTCTTTTTCCAGAGAAAGTATAGTCGGGATTGGCACTCGGTTCGATGATTCCGATTATGATTGTGTATTATGCGATCGCTCTGGGGCCACTATTATGGAGCGTCCAGAGCGTGACTGGGAAATTATGAAATTTATGGGTTTATCAAATTTACAGTTTTATCAAAAAATGTCTCGTTGCATTCAGAAGATTATACAAAAATTTTTCCGTGTAAACCAAATTTGTTTATTAATTAAATTAAACAAAGAAACAAATTTTTATAGTGAGAATATTAATTCAATCTAGTCTAAACATTTAGAATGTTATAAAAAAATATACACATAATTGTCTTTAATAAATGTTCATATAGTTTTTATTGTTAGCTGCAAATTCGATTTTTCTTTTTTTTTCTTTTCAAATTACATTCGTACTTGCTAAAATGTTTATCATATCTTGATGAAATACATGGTTGCATTTAGGATAGTCAGTCTACATCATTATAAATGATATTGTAAAATGTTCTATAAAATTTTATAATGCAATAATTCGCTGAAGAATAATAGTAGCTTCTAAATAATGTTATAAACATTTATTAAAATTACATTATAAATAATATCGTAAAATGTTCCCATACAAATATTGCAATAATACGTTGAAGAATAATAATAGTTTCTATACGATGTTATAAACTTTACATTGTAAATAATATCGTACAATTACATTATTCCAAATGATACTTATAAATATGTACTAAAAATGCACAATTAAAAGAAATGGTTCAAGTAAATATTCTTCAGTCAGATATGAATTGTTACAACAACAAACATTAATAAAATTAACGAACAGTTGATTTCATACTAAAAAAAATTAAACCCCTCATTCCATATAATTTAAGATGACAAAGAAAGTTGATATCTTTATCAGATTGTTGTAACATTTTATTTGTAACATTTTTATTTCTTTTAAAACCGGTAAATGGTATAATGAAGATTTTCTAGATTCTAGATCGTTCACTGAGGCATAATATTTCAAGGTCGTTAAAAATTCGTGAGATCATCCATCTTTGAAAGAATTACCATTTATGCTGTTACAAAAAATACTGCTGTCCGGGAAGTACACGGGTCAGTTTGAAGTTCGAAATGAAATGTTGTGTCTGTACAGGAAATCCCATCAAGGACAGATCAAAGAAAGGAGAGGAGATCCCCGAAAGAAACTGGACCCAACTGGCAGAAGAATGGTTCGCTGCAAGAGACAAGGCAGCCTCAGAGCAACCTGAGGTTACCATTCTACCGTTTACTGACACTCTGCGGGATCTGCCGCCAACCGTGGGAGCAATTGTTGACATTAATGGCACCAGCTCCGATCAGCTGAAAAGGGTATAACAATTAGCATTATTATCGTCAAATCACTAGTTCCAAATAATTAACCCACACAATACATCTTCTTCCTAGAGTCTCTCAAATCATTCTAATCTTATTAGAATGGTTTATAAAATTATTAATAAATAAATAAATAAAATTTATTTTAATAATAAAATAAATACATAAAATAAATACACAAAATAAATACATAAAATAAATACATAGAATAAATACATAGAATAAATACATAGAATGAATACATAGAATGAATACATAAAATAAATATATAAAATAAATACATAGAATAAATACATAGAATAAATACATAAAATAAATACATAAAATAAATACAAAAAATAAATACATAAAATAAATACACAAAATAAATACACAAAATAAATAAATAAAATAAATACATAAAATACATACATAAAATACATACATAGAATACATACATAGAATACATACATAGAATAAATACATAGAATAAATACATAGAATAAATACATAGAATAAATACATAGAATAAATACATAAAATAAATACATAAACTAAATACATAAAAATAAATACATAAAAATAAATACATAAAATAAAAGGATTATTTTTTCATTCATTTCTAAACGTACAATATCAATAGAAATTATTTTTAGATGTATTATTTCTATAGTTTGTATCAGTGATGTTCAATCACGCCATTTCAAAAATTAATAATAGTTATTTTTACCTTTATTACTGTCGGATTTGATAAACATTTCTCTCAAATTCTTAATAAACTTCGTTTCAGTGCAAGCTGCAATATGGAATTTTGTAGTCGACGATTGATTTGACGATCAGATATTCAGAAAAAAGAAAGTCATAAAATATTATTCCTGCTCTAATTTACTCGTTAATTCTCCTTAGTGATTTCTTGTTGAATTTCTCGATTAACGCATGAATTTCAAGCTGACTTTTGGTTCTTCCGTGTTTCTCGGGATTTTTTTCGCTTCGATCGCGACGATGTCGCCGACTCTCACTTTTAGTGCCAAAATACTTTCACCAACTTGATCGACAAAGATGCAACTATACTTGTGTCCTTGCTTCCTCTGTTGGCACGTACACATGCGAACAATGTCCGTGACTTTCCCCGCGAAAGTTCCCCTAATGATCGATATGAATTTCTATCTAAACATGATTGCCAATATTCTATAAAATTCTACTTAAAAACTCTGCGTTTCTCTCAATTTTTTTTACTTTGTAAACTATTATTCTCCCCTTTTGTATATTCATACTAATATTCATAAATTTTATTGAAAACTGAGTTTCTTGTAATGAGGTACACTGGCGCTAAAGTTTTACAATCTTAGTTTTTGTAGGGATATGTGAAAATTACAGTAACGAATTTATATCTTGGAAATGATTCGTCAAATCTTGTTGTAAGGTTTTCAGTTGTATGTAGAATGTCTTTTTTATTATGAGGATTTTTTTCTTCTAGAAAATGTAAATGAAACAAAAATATAAAACTTCGAATTTGGAATATTGTCCTTAGAAATTTTAAGAAAATGAGCAATTTATTCCTCGCCTGTAGGTTTCACTAACCTAATTTAAGCACTGTATAGCAGCCATAGCCTCAAATCGCTCCAAAAAACACATGTTACTGCTACTCCTTTGTCGGAGTGGACATGTTAGGAACTGCTTTGTCGAGCAAGAGAAGGGGAGAAGCAGCAACATGTGTTTTTTGATCCAGCGTCGCCCAAGTCTGCTCTAGAACACCGAAGCCACGTTCACTTTCGGCAATTTACACACGTTTGTGCTAGTTTGTTAGAAAATGTACAATCTAGAAACCATGTATTAGTATAAATTGCTCTCTGAGGGATTGCCCCAGCATCATAATACTTCGGAGCACCGAAGCCACGCCCACTTAAGGCGCTTTACATTGGGTAGAGAGCCATTTCGATCTTCCAAGCCAGATTGTTACTAAATATAGAGTCTAGAAACCATGCAGAACTGCAAATCGTTCTCTGAGACACTGATGTGACTTCACAAAACTCCAGAACACTATAACCACGCCCCCCCTAACATCAATCCCGTCAATAGTTCTCTGTTTCTCTCTCAGTAATTTTAATTTCTTGTATTATTTCGTGTAACCTCTGGGGCAATTTTAATGCTCCTAGAGGAAAGGGCTCTTATTTAATCATTGGAATCGCTCACAGTATATCTATATTTCAGTACAACTATTCTCGAATGCTATGGGAAATGGAGACAGTGCAGTCCAGTGGACAGCTTTCAGGATTTGTAGACAAAGCTTTAAAGCTTCTGGATCTGAAGCAGGTCATGATGGAGGTTGAGACATCCGTTATGTCGAAAGTGTCCTGTACAGCTTGCAAAGCTGCTGCTGCTATTCTTCAATATTACATAAAGGCTGGCAAGAGCGACGAAGAGATTATGAATAGTATATACCAATTTTGCGTGTCGTTGAAAATTCAAAGTACCCGTGTTTGTCACGGAGTCACTTTGCTTTTTGGGGTGAGCGAACAATCAGCATATTTTACTTCAATATTTTACCCGCAATGTTTATCGGAACGTTTTATTTCTCCCCATAAGAAATGTTTCATACTAAAAACTATCATGTTACAGAGAGAAGTGATCTACGTTCTAAAACAAATCAACATGGGCCCCCCTCAGATCTGCAGCTTTGTGATAGGCGACGCTTGTGACGACACCTACAACCCCCTCCACGAGTGGGAGGTGGCTTTCCCACCAGTGAACAAGCCCCCTATCAAACCGCCAATTCCACCGGAAAAAGACGTGCCCACCTTCAAAGTACTTCACATCTCGGACACGCATTACGATCCTTATTATCAGGAGGGTTCGAATGCGGATTGCAACGAGCCACTATGCTGCAGACTCACCAATGGCCCACCCACGAGTCCCGCTGCAGCGGCGGGTCGATGGGGAGATTATCGAAAGTGCGACACGCCGAAGAGGACCGTTGATCATATGCTGAAACACATTTCTCACACACATTCTGTAAGAAAGAGTTTTTATATCGCAATGACTTTCATTAGCTGGGGACGTGGAGAGCGACGTAATTAAGTTTTTGTTAGAATCCTAATGAAAAAGGAGATTCAGCTTCATTTACATTGGCCTAGATTAAACACAGATTGCACTAGAGTACTCTACTTTGGCTCTATAGAATTTAGAAGCTATGAAATCACGCTCACTGAGAACAGTCATCGTAGAACAGATTTTTCGTTACGGCTTTTAAAGCTAGATTTTTGGAGATATACGATCTAATACTGAGAAACACTGCCCCGCCTCTTTGGAGTTCAAGAGCACCTAACCTCACTTACTGCGGACAGACTGTGTGGAGTCAAGGGTTATCGAAGTGTCCGGAATTACTTTTTTAGGAATGTAGAATCTAAAGAATAAAGCTTAGGCGTAAATTCTGTTGGGTAACTACGCAGACTGCTCAGAACTCGAGAGCAACTAAGCCAAGCCCACTAGGCGTAGTCTCCTCCTATAGCAATTCGCTGGATCCTTGTCTCAGACTAGAATTCAATATTATAAGAGACATATTTAAAAAAACATCTTGGTTCAAACAATCAAAATATACGTAATAATTCATCTTTTAATTAAGTTCAACGGTTTTAATTGCTCGACAGGATATAGATTATATCCTATGGACCGGAGACCTACCACCACACGATGTATGGAATCAAACAAAAGAAGAGAACTTAAAGGTGCTGCAGGAAACCGTGCAACAGTTAAACGAAAGCTTTCCTGGAATACCAATTTTTCCTGCTCTGGGTAATCATGAAAGTGCTCCTGTCAACAGGTACATTCTTTTTCTTTGTTACGAAACAATCGTAACTTCGTTAATAACACTTACCAAAAATGACAAATCAATGAATCTAATTCATAGAAATGTTAACGTTAAAAATCATTAGATTGTAAAAAATAGCAATGGCTCTGATCAAAATTCTTTAGTCAGTGTTCAAATGTCTTGCGACGGGAGCAATAACGCTCTCGGAATAAAATAATAAACGAACTTACTCTACAGAAATATTAAAACAGCGCAGAAAATCGAGCACGAATTTTTGTACCATTTAAAAAAAAGACGTGCGAATGACTTTAAAAAAATTGGAAACATAATGTTTTAAACAAAATGCGAAGAAAGTTTCCTCGTGCGTGAATATTTTCTAGAATTTATCAAAGAATCGCCTCTGATTGCAGCTTTCCGCCAGCATTCGTGCCAAAAGAAAATAGCATATCATGGTTGTACGACGCTCTGGATAAACACTGGAGACGTTGGCTGCCAGCAGGCGTGTCCCACACGGTCCGCAAAGGTGCTTTCTACTCTGTACTGGTTCGTCCAGGTTTCAGGATCCTTTCGGTGAACATGAACTACTGCAACAACAAGAATTGGTGGCTGTTGATCAACAGTACTGATCCAGTTAGCGAGTTGCAATGGCTTGTTTACGAGCTGCAGGGTGCCGAGATGAACGGTGAAAAGGTTCACATTATCGGACACATCCCGCCCGGCCACTCGGACTGTTTGAAGGTGTGGTCAAGAAATTATTACCATATCATCAATCGGTTAGTGGACTCAAGCTATCTTATTGTGGATTAAGTCTTTGCTTATGTTTTTACAGTTTGGAGTGGTCAGTGGTTGATGTAAATCAAACAAGACAAATGAAAGTAAAAATTTTCCTGTTGCGTTCTGAAAAAGTACAATACCCTTATTAACAGTGATACGCGAGAGAAACAATATATTGGGTCTATAACTTAAAAACCGGAATTTGACATTAGATGCCAACACTTGTGTATGCGCTGTAGTAAATCATTGACATACACATAATTTTGAAACTCTATTTATAACCTGCAAAATCAGTCAAAACAGTGTTTGATTCGCTTGTGTGCATCATATTTTTTTCAATCCTGGAAAATTTTGAAAATTGGCGAAAGAAACAGCATTCGCGGGAACTTTTGCTGAATCACTTTTTTGCAAAGAAAACTGCAGTCGAAAGCCATCGTTTCAACGCTTTAAAAGTGACGATTTTGACATCAAAGACAAAGAGCGGCCTGGACAGTTGAAAAAGTTTGAAGATGAAGAATTGGAAGCGTTACTCGATCAAAACTCGTGTCCTTGAAAGAAGACCTTGCGGAATCAATCACCGAAAACAACTGATTCGTTTAAAGAGAAGCATTTAAGGAAAAACGGTCAGAATGGGAGATCCGACACGAGACATTGATTTTCCAACACGACAATGCTCGGCCACATGTTGCTAAACCCGTTAAAAACTATTTGGAAAATAGCGGATGGGTAGTTCTGCCCCACCCGCTATATAGTTCAGACTTGGTGCCTTCTGACTACCATTTGTTTCGGTCGATGCAGAATGCACTTTCCGGAATACGCTTCTTCACTTCAGTCCAAGGCATCAAAAATTGGCTCGATTCACAAATTGCTAGAAAGATGGGGAAATGTTGTAACTTCCAATGGACAATACTTTGAATAACAGAATTATACAAGATTTTCTTTAACAAACGTTCAAATTTCCTTAAAAAATTCCGGTTTTTAAGTTATAGACCCAATAAAAAAATATATGTTTCTATTTATACAGGGTGGCCATCATAACTCTTAACAGTTCAATATCTCGAAAACTATGCCATCGATTTTAAGATTTTTGGTCTTATTTAAAACCAAGGAGATATGTATTGAGATATTGAGCTTTTAAGCGTTATGTGGGCCACCCTGTATATTTTTGTCTGGTCAGCTTGGACATCTTTAATGCTTTTCATACAGTAAAATTGATGGTATTAAAATACTGTTGAAAGACTGTCTAAACTTTTGAACAAGAGTGTCTTTAATTGAATATGATCGCCGCGGGACGATTCGAATCACCGTCAGTTATCCGTAATTGAAACGACCATCAAGTATAATCTTCACTTTTGCAATGCGTGCTTTACGATAATACAATACCGTTTCCATTGTCTGTGCCATTTTTAATTTGTATTTCAACTCTGATAGATTCATAAGTTTAAACGCAACATTCAATTAAATCTAACATGTAAATCTCTCGCTGTCGACTTTAATTTCTAAAAATATTTTAACATTTCCATCTAATTTTTTGTTTTCTTAAAATTTAAATTCGCCAATGAATTACGCGTAGTTAGCTTTAAATTTTTTATTTAATGCTTCGATTACACTTAGATGAGGAATCTAGTGAAATTGAAAAACTGAAAATATTGAATTGAAATGTTCAGAATTCTGTATTAAAATACGCAAATAATGTTTGATTGTAGGTATGAATCCACGATAACGGCCCAATTTTTTGGACACACGCACTACGACGAGTTTCAACTGTTTTATGACACGGTTGATCTTGGAAGAGCTCTTAGTATAGCTTATATTGGGCCATCAGTAACTCCATACACTGATCTGAATCCAGGATACAGAATATACTATGTCGATGGCGATCATCCAAAGACTACTAGAGTGAGTTAAAATCAATATTTACGTTATTGGAGTTAATATTAATATGTGTGTATCTGTTGAGCACATTAGTAAAATTAATATCGATATATTATAAGCAGCGGTATGCGAGATTCCCGAGTATGTCCGGGAATCATAGATATTTTCAGGGATTCCGAAGCCACCAAAAGTATCGCTTTTTGCTGGCAGAAAGAGCCGGCATCTGTTAGCAGGGTGTGCTGTGGCATACCTGTATAACGGCATTCGCCACACTGGTGAAACCATGCTGTTCTCTTAAATGAAGGCAGAATTCAAGACCGAGCTGTCAGCATTCTGCCTACAGCTTTTGCCGGGCAGACCCTGCCAGCAGAATGCCATACATCTACTTTCAAAGCTCGCCATCTGTTGGCATCGTACGATTGCAGACTTTGCTCGATATCTGCTCGAAGCCGGCCTGGCTGACTGGGTTAATAATAAAGTACATAAAATGTAAAATTATATATTTTTCTTATCATAGCTTGTGGTAGATCATGAAACCTGGGTGATGAACCTGAAAGAAGCTAATTTGTATGATTATCCGATTTGGCACAAGCTGTACAGTGCAAGACAGGCTTATCAAATGCCATCACTTTTGCCAAGGGACTGGGACTCATTAATTGATAAAATGAGCAATGAGCCATCACTCTTTCATCTTTATTATAAGTAAGAGAATTCATATTAATTCAATTTGTATAAATGTATTATCTCAAAATGTCTCGCATATTAACCAAATTTTTCGAGTTATTAATACAGCGGTTTAAATGATTCGACATTAAAAAAAGAAAAATGCAAATAATTCGGGTTATTATATCTATTTGGTTCTTCCTTTATTTATTTGCCTTATCTTCTAGTTAAAAACAAACGTAAGCTTCACAAATGTAAATTACAACAAAGTTTGAGAGTTATGTATTGATGTAATTAGTAAACAAAATTGTTTGAAATAAGTAGCAGTCAAAAAACTGTTTTTTAAAGTCAAATAAAACGCTTTTTAAAAAATAGTAGCGTGTTGTTGGCAAGAAAATTGAAAAATAATTCGGAGTGCAAAGGGTTAACAAACATGTTTAAAAACATAAAAATGCTCGACGTATTACCGAAAATTTTAACATCATTCTGTAGAATGAAACACTGATAAAATGTTCTTTTCAGAAACTACTATAAAAATTCCCCGGTGAGACCGGCGTGCGACGACGAATGTCGCAAAAGGCTACTCTGCGACTTGAGAAGTGGCAGAAGCCATGATCGGAAAGCACTATGCCAGAGCTTAGAATCTAGAATAGACAGTGACACAAGGACAGGCTGGCGAACGTGGATATACAACGGTCTAGCTTTATCGTACGTTCACGATCTATGGCAAAACGTGTACAAGAACGATAGTGAAATTGTTGAAATTAATACGAATGATATGTGATCTTGCAGATAACACTGCTCTAAGAAAAATTTGCTCAAACGTAACTGTAATATAGTAAACTAAAATGAATACGTGCTTCACAACTGCTCGATCAACATCCGAATATTTGCCATTTTCGGCTGAACAAATTTTACTCAAATTAATTTATACTATTGTAATTCCATTTTCCATTTTCATGTATTATAGAATTCATGCATGATTAGATTGCGGATATTCATCTGAAGAATCTGTATGAAAATCCGTACTCTAACAATTAAGTCAGAACAAAATCAAAGCGATCTTTAGTCAATTGTACATTAATGGATACAATATAAAATATTCTGATGAAGCTGCATGTACATAAAGAAATTTACAACAAATACATTTTGCTGTCACTATCTATAAAAACATAACGTGATTATTTACAAAGAGACACTCCTTTCCGATTTTGATGAAATCAAACAACTTTTTTCCTTTTCATATACTAGTGGCTCTCTTTTGCAACGTGTAGCAACAGGTCTTTGTAAATATTTCGCAAACCAAAATAGAGTTCCTACTATATGAAAAGGAAAAAGTTATATTCAAAATGTTGAAATCTATAACATATTTAAATTTCATCAAAATCGGGGAGGAGTGCCTCTTTTTAAATAATTACCAAATAATAGTGTTGCATGCTAACCATTCTTAGTGAACAGTAGATGCTTATGTAAACTTTTTTTCTTTTAGAAATTGTAAAAAATTAAGATTAATCACAAAATTATATTAATCATAGATGCATGTAATGATCTGTTCAATTACGCTCTTCGACAAATATTTGGATTTGTAACTTAAGTGTCAAATTTGAATATGATTCAAAGTAAATTGATATTCCGATTTAGAATTATTAAAAAAATCTAAAAATTTGACGAATTATATTTATAATTCTCTTATTTATGTACTAATATAACTCTCTACATGATTTTACCTCTGTAACCACTTTTGCTAATATTTTCTATTAATTATATTTTGTTTTTAAATTAATACTTTCTAGCACTACATTTTATCTCTCTCTTAATACTTCCTATCCACTTTATTCTACTTTTCCGTCAATACCTTCTATCACTTAGTTTATATATTTTTATTTTTATTATATCTGTCTAACTACTCCATTGCATTCACTTAAATGCCTTTCAATAATAATTTATCACACAAAGAATAAATTATTATTTAGAAATTATTAAATGTTTCATTTATGAATGATTAAAATGTGCAAAAATGATCGAAATAATTAAATTTATCAATTAAAAATTATTAGACTTATTATTTTTGGGTTTGTGATATAGACTTTGAGAATTGTAATCTAGAAGTTATTAAAATAGTTTGGAAATAATGAAATTATTCTATTGATGCATACATTCTTTATGTTTCAGAGGTGTTCTAAAACAATGGACGTCATAATTAATTAGTGCTGTTGCATAACACTATATATATACGTATACATATATAGGCTTTATTTCTAACTCACATGTGCCATATACAATTATATTATTATGCCTTAAATGTCTAGAATAATTATAAGAATTAAAATAGCTACAGCAATAATATTTCTACACATTTGATAATATTTCTAAATGAGTTAGAAAAATATTTGTATACGAAATAAAGGCATGTTATATATAAATTGAAAGAATTAAGACCCCATAAGGGAAGTTTATGGTGCTTGGAAACTCTCATGAGACCACTAAAAGCCATTATTATCTTTCTACCACACAAACTAAAAGTTTTGCAAACTAACTTTATTCCAAATATTATTACTACTTACTACTACTATTAAACAAGGTGTCAAGGGTTGCAATGTGCTACTATAATATTTTCTCAAAAATCTAGAATCTTCGACTCTATTTCCAGTTCTAACTCACAATATATTACAAAAATTCTATTATTTCACGATGAAACAATTGGTGGTGGAAAATGTAACGTGGTGGTTGCAATTTATAGCTTAGCTTTCCACATAGTAAGTACACAGATCGTCTTATCATTAATAAATTAGCATTTAGATTATTAATGGCATTTAATTGCACAATCATAGCCATACAATTGTTTCTTCTTTACTTTCAGAATGTCCATTTTCATGGCTATTCCACGGTTCGCCTACAATCTACCCAAGTACGTGCTAGGCCTCGGATAAATGTCACCAAATTCAAACATAAACCGACGCAACTCGCAATAATAATTTATTGAAGAATTTTACAGTTTTCAAACTGCGCTAGCAAGAAATCGTTCACAATGGAATAAGTAAAATATTCTGGATGTACATTGTGATTCTATGAATGTATATATGTGCGTTTGGATGTGTGCGTGTGTATGTGTGTGTGTGTGTGCGAACGCATTTAAGATGTACATTTTAGTGGCACAACTATTTAATTAATTATTAGATTCTGTATAATATAACTTAATTCTGTAGAAACGGACATTTTACTCTGCATAAAAATGTCATTCCTCTTTGTGATCAGTTAAATGTGGTACAAAACTTCGTTGCAGTTCATCATTGCACTCTGGTAAAGGAGAGTTTCGTTGCGAGCATGTCTTCTTCTAGATTTTTTTAGTGAAATTATCTCACTGTAGAGATCTGGACGCACACTGCCATCGAAATTGTATTTTTATATACGTTTACATACGTCATACTCATTCATTTATTTATTTGAGAACAATACTGCAGCAAGAAATAGTAGAATATATGTACGTATGGTGGAATAAGAAAAGTTATTATGGTGCAAATATTAGTATTAGACGAAGTAAGAGGCATTGAATCTTGCGATACTATGCTCAATTTAATTTGTACTTTTAGTAGCTTTTCTGTATATACTCTGCAGATGTTTGATTGTTGCATGTCGATGGAAGTTACTATAGAATTTGATAGTAGTTCCATTTCAATTGTACGTGACTATTATTATAATGATTTAGCCATAGAAATTTCGTTTGTATACAATTAACTTTTAGTGTTCATATCATTCCTGCTATTGTTATTTTTAATTGTCGATTGCAATTTAGATATCAATAAATTTCGTTTTATAAACGAAGCAGCTATTACAAGATTGCGTTTTTAATTATTCTATAAATTATATTCTTTTGTTTGGATCGTGTTGAAGGTAAGTTGGATATAATTACTTGGAAATTGTAATGGTAAGTTGGAAATAATAAGAAATATCTTTTCTCTAACGCTTTTGATTATTGAAAAACCCCATCTTTGCATTATCGAGAAATGAGCATTCCAGCATTCTTTTACTAGCATTCTTCCCTCAAATCGATCCACCCTTTCCACAAATCTTAGCGCTTTCTCTCCTGCTCTGATTCGTACCTTATCTCTCATGGTTGAGGTCTCATTTAATATAAGTTCCAATAAAGTTCTTACTTCTAGTATTGTTGCGGATAGGATTAGGAGCGTTTTTATTGTTTGTAGCTCTAAAGCGGCGATAAATGGATGTATGCGAGATTATTGGGGCGAGGTGCCGTATGTTGTAAAAATGTTGTAATTCTCCATAAAAGTAAATTTATGTGAGAGATATGTAAGAAGAGCGGCGAAGGCTGGTTCGAGGTGGAAGAAGAAGGTTATTGAGTATTGAAATAATGATGCGGTGTAGCCCATTGTGCGGGGGAAGACACAAGATCATCCCTAGGCCGCGGCTGGTAGACCACGCAGGGCTAGGTACCTGAGTTTATGAGGGTCATAAAGTGAAAGGGAAGACACAGGGTCATCCCTAGGCCGCGGCCACCTAACCACGCAGGGCTAGGTACCTGAGATTACGATGGTGGGATCATGCATAGGAAGACACAAGGTCTTCCAGAGCCAGCCGACGGGCTGCCGACGAAACCGAGGGAGTTGGTATCGCGATTGAAAACAAAAACAAACCCCGAGAAAGGATAGGATTTTTTAGGAGGTCCTGACGAGTCATTCTTGAACCAGCACTCGACGCGGACAGGCGAAGAAAACATTGGTATGTATCTTACAAATAATGGATAACACCAAGCTAATAGCTGCATATATTGAAAGATTTCCGTTGAAGATTTTGTAAATTAATACCCATGATTATTTCTAACCTATCCCCTTCCATAACATTTTGCAAGGTCACGTTCCCTCAGAACAAAATATAATATTCAATCATATTAATTTGATTTTTGTCCTTTTCAGAGAATCTCGTCACCACGGCCCGTTAAGCCCATTTATCTATGTCGCTGAATAGGACAAGGACTGACAAGGTTTAACAGTATCTCAATAGTGGTCCTAGTACGACACTGGACTCTATCCACATGAAAGGATCGTGTCAAGCTAGATTTTGCAGCGTTATCCGTGTCTAGGAGCCAGACAACATTCTTGTTGTAAATGTTTAGAATATAAGTTATGGACGTGTTTAATACAAATACTTGATGTACAGATCTACAATGAATAAATAAAGACAATGTAATAAGACAGCATATCTGTTAGTATAATTATTGAATCACCACTTATTCCCATTCATCTGACCTCTCATTTCCGAAAATTTTTCGAGCGGCTGGCTTGCCGTTGACTTGTACTACTGAAAATCCGGATACCTCCTTCGAAATCATGTTCTCCTAATACAAAGTTCATTTTTCGAGAATTTCGAAAATTTTCGCCAATTTTCGACCGTCTGACTTGCCGTTGAGTTGTACTACTGAATTTTCAAAAAATTTTCGAGCGTCTGGCCCGACGTTGACTTGTACTACTGAAAATTCGGATACCTCCTCCGACATCATGTTCTCCTAATACAAAGTTCAATTTTCGAGAATTTCGAAAATTTTCGCCAATTTTCGACCGTCTGACTTGCCGTTGAGTTGTACTACTGAATTTTCAAAATTTTTCGAGCGTCTGGCCCGACGTTGACTTGTACTACTGAAAATTCGGATACCTCCTTCGACATCATGTTCTCCTAATACAAAGTTCAATTTTCG
>CM052344.1:10266245-10291590 GCA_028455595.1 Lasioglossum vierecki | reverse complement strand
TGCGCCTTACTCGATCCCCGTCGCGCTTGCGCATATTGCTGGTCATCAGAGAAAGGGTACTGTATTCCCCTCTCGAGTTCCAAGGTCGTACTCGTCTGGCCACACTGATGCTAACGGCAGATGTTACTGGGGGACAGTGGGCGCTATAGAGACGGTCTTATCTCATCTTTTGAAGCAAAGAACAGGAGTGGTATAGTTACCATGTATCTGGCAGAATGCGAAGAGCGGGTCGTCGGGTACATGCTAACATAGAAGTGGTGATAAAAAGAGGTTGGACGAATGTCTGATACTCTGGGTGTGGAGGTTTATAGCATCCCGGGTTCTCGACAGTGGTGTTAGACCGTTGAGGCACGCCACCGAGAATCACGGGCTCTGCCGGTTTCTCCACATACTTAAAAAAAAGGTCTTATCTCATCTCAATTGAAATAAAAATGCTCATCCCTCCATCGCTGGTCCTCAGCATTTGCCACAAATGCTGCTGGCAGGTTTATGCATGGGCTGCCAGAGCACAAGCGAAATATGGCAGTATAGCAGTGGACTGATCCTCCAATATGATGGTCTCTATCTCGCCTGTGATCGCAGCTCGCAGTATTGCAGTAACAATTGAAACTACAAACTAAAAAGAGTTGAAGTCCCACGGTGTGCCGAGTCTGTCTGATCCAGTCTACATTCTTATTACATTGTTTAGAATATATATGTTATGTAATGTAAAATACATTCATTTTATGTATGAGTCTACAAGGAATAAAGAAAAACAATGCAATTCAAGAACGTGTCTGCGTATATATCTATTGAACATCAAATTTTCCCGAATTACCAACTTGTCGTTGAGTTGTACTACTGATTTCCGAAAGAATTTACGCCCGTCTAACATGTCATTGAGTTACACTAATGATTTGGAATTGCCAAAATAGCAAAACTTCGAAGAACAACATTTTTCAGCCGTCTGGCTTGCCGTTGATTTGTACTACTGAATTTTGTGCCACCTCCTTCGTCGACATTACAATTTTAATTGTCTAGATTTGTTGGTCTCAATTTTTCTAAAATATGTTTATAAAAATTGTAAATTCACATTGGAAAAGTTGTTGGCACAATCGGAACACTCCCTAGTAGCACAAAAGTATTGGATAAATATTTTTTTCAAATTTTGGAAAAATATCTTTTAAGCCACATTTTTTCATATGAGAAAAATATTGGATCTGAATATTGTATACATGTACAAGAAATATAATTGAATTTATAAAAAATATAAGCTAAATATTCAGAGAATATAAACTAGATATTTAAACAAATATAAAGTAAATGTGAATCCAATATTTGAGAAATACAAATTCAATATTTAAATAACATTCAACAAAATTTTCAAATGTAAGAAAAAGTTATAACAAAAATTAGAAACTATGAATATCTATTACTTTCTATGCACTGCTTGAGGGAATATTCCATTTCATCTTCAAAAGGACCTTATTACAATTAAGAAATTTTTATATTATAGTATATAATTTTATATAATTTCTGATACTACATAAAGATTTATTTTATGATAAGAAAAAAATATTTTTTTTATAATATGAAATAAATATTATCTGTACATTAGGAAAAAATATTCTATTTCTAATATTAAATAAAGATTCATTTTGTATTTAGAAAAAAATATTTTTCTCGTAATATGAAATAGATATTTCCTGCATATTTAAAAAGAAATATTTCTTACTTAATATAAAATAAATATTGTATGTATATTTAAATATTAAGAAGAGATTGAATCTCTTTTTAATATTATATGAATGGGTATACAATATTTTGTGCTACTAGGGCTGCGTTTGATACTCCGAATCATTAGATAATTTAGAAAGGTGTCTGCCTTCGTCTAATCAGCCATCTAGCGACGTGCGTGAGAAATTGCCATGCTTTATGGCTTTGAACGATAGTAAGGAAAATGATAATTAGAATAGCGTGCTTAGAAAATGTCTGAAAGCTCGCCTTGACTTTATACACGTGTCACTCGCTATCAAGCCAGTATAACTCAAGACACTTGCCTATTCACATGTGCTTAACATCCTCTTGAGGTACGTGTTAGTATTAATTGGATAATACACATATCCAATCACCCGTACTTTTCGTATAAACGATAAATTATAGCTTATAATTAGACTGTAGATTTTAATGATAAATGTTATCAATATTTCTTGATTTTTATCTCTTCATATCCATGAATACTGGAAAAACATAGCAAGGGCAGTATGCGCTCATCAATTTTGTCCAATTAACTGAATTTACATGAAAAATATACTTATTCATACTGTTGACGAAATAACATCACTAATACAATTAATTAATTAATAAAAACATTATTAATAGTATTATAATTATAATATTGTTTCCATTATGTAACTACTTTTTTCATTAGTTTTAGAACTATGTACAATTTTTTTGTTTATTTTAATGCTTTTATATTTAGACCATAAATCTCTCGATTTTGTATAAGGTTATGTTTAACGTCGCTTAACCCGATTTTGTATAGTTTTCGTATGCAAAATATATTTTTTATTGCTAGAAGTGCTCGTTTAATTTCTTTTCCAGCAAGATGTACTACGAAAAGAGAAGTTCTACCAATCCCCCTGCCAATTTCGAAATCGTAAGTACCGAAAATTTTTGTCTGTAGATTCAAAATATATAAAATATATTTTTACAGGATAAAGTTATTGATCTTCGAAGCGATACGTTAACAAAGCCAACAAAGAACATGAGGGAAGCAATGGCCAATGCAGAAGTTGGTGATGATGTTTTCTCAGAGGATCCAACAGTTAAATGTAAACGTAACAGTTAACAAATTGATTCAGCTAGAATTCACTAAAAATTTCAATTAGCATCTATTGACGTTTTATCAAATTATTAATTCGTAGTGTTGGAAGATAAAGCAGCTAAAATGGTCAAAATGGAAGCAGCCTTATTCGTGTGCTCTGGAACAATGGGAAACTTAATTGCCAGTAAGCACAGTAATACTTTAATCTAATAATTAAGGACTCGGAATTTTTTACTCGCGGTGGCCGACAATTGAAGGCTACGCCTCCACGACCCGGCCGCGCGTCTAGAAAATTAATTAGATTATTACTTCTTGATTAGTTGACTTAAATGATTCTTTGCTCGTGTCTGAGAACACTAAATGTGCGTGAAAATCATGATATTCCGCATTGTATTCAAATTTGAACAATAGAATTAATAACTATTTTTAAAATTTATCTTACGAATTTATTTTTCTAATTAATTTTCTACAGCTGTTCGAAATTATCGTGCGGCATAGTGGAACAGGGCTACAGGCAGAGTTGTGATAATTCAATTACATTGTAATTCAATTAATAAGTATTTCAATCAGATTTGTAATTGAAATACAATGTAATCGAAATACAATATAATTAAAATGCAATTTGTAATTGAATTACAGTATAATTGACATACAATATACTTGAAATACAATACAATACAATACATGAAACAGTGTATTTTATAATTGTACTCCAATTGCAATTACGAATTACATTGTAATTTAATTGACTAAAGATCTGAATTATAAATTACGACATAATGGAATTACAATTTAATTCAATTACAATGTATTTTATAATTTTGCTCCATTGCAATTTAATTGACTGAAAATCTGAATTATAAATTACAATTTAATTCAATTACTTTGTAATTGTAATTCTAGAGTAATTCAATTGTAATTCTGCACAGTTCTGCCTACAGGGGATATCACTAACAATAAAAAACGCATTAGCAATAATACCTCAATGGAAACGTGGAAATCTATTGACACGAGTGTCGCCCTGATGTGTCACGAATAGCGTCTATGTTATGGTACGCTCCTGAGCAGCTTCGAATACTATGATCGCTACGGGGAGCGAGACGCGCGGTCGGGTCGAGGGGGCGTTGCCTTCGATTGTCGGCCGCCGCGAGTTAAAAATTCCGAGGCCTGCAATAATTCACCAAATTTCTTTTAATTTTTAAGATAATTCTTAATTTTGTTAAATTCAAGTAATGAATCACTGCGATGTCAGAGGAAGCGAGGCATACTGTGGCACTGATGCTCATTGTATACTCCACGAACAGGCTGGTGCATCCCAATTGGCAGGAGTAAGCCTCCGACCTCTGCAAAACAATCCTGATGGCACATTTGACATTCAAGAACTACAATCCAAACTCCGATGCGACAGAGACCATGAGCCAATTTCAAAACTGGTCATGGTAGAAAATACAATCAACGGAAAAATAGTTCCACAGAATTGGCTCAAGAAACTAGTTGATTTCTGTAAGAATCATGATCTGAAATTGCACATGGATGGAGCAAGACTATGGAATGCAAGCGTGGGATCTGGGAAGTCTGCTGCAGAAATCGTTGCAGGCTTTGACTCTGTTACTTTCTGTCTCAGCAAAGGTTTAGGTACACTTTCCGTAATTTTTCTTATAAAAATTAACTAGACACATTTCGCTTTTTGTTCAACCTCCAATTATTTTGTTTAGGTGCTCCTGTGGGTTCTATACTCTGTGGGAGCAAGGGGTTTATAGAGAAAGCCAGAAGAGTGCGAAAAGTACTGGGAGGAGGAATGAGACAAGTTGGTATTATGGCAGCAGCTGGAGTAGTTGCTCTCAAAGAGATAATTCCAATTTTGAAAGAGGACCATAGAAGAGCCTCAGAATTTGCTAAATCGATAAAGGACATTGCATTAAATGTTATAATTCAAGGGAAACCAGTGTTTCTAGTGGATTTAGACATGGTACAAACGAACATGGCTTTCGTTAAGGTCGATACAAGTATTACCACTGCCGCGAACTTTGCAAGCCGCTTACGAGAAACCTGCAAAGATTATAAACATGACGCAGTAATCGTTAAATGCTTGGCTCTGAATGATTCAACTGTTAGGTTTGTATTTTATCATGAAATTACGGATAAACAATTATCGTTGGCTATCAAGAAAGTTAAGCATGTCATGGCGATTTTGTGTGCTGATAGTTGAGGAGTGTATGTTATTCTTATATCACATATACTTTATATATTATTATTTTATATATTTTATATGTATTCGATATATATTTTTGGTGAATGGTTTAAAAATATGAATGAAATAAATTTACTGTATCGTATCTATAACATGACGTTTATTATATAATCCAAATGCGCGGTTCGTTGCGCGGTTCGGTGCGCTATTTAGGTCTGTACGAAGCCTAATCGGAACACTGCCTCCGCTTCCGCTCCGCTGACTCATTCTTAGCCGTTTCGGCCCCCACCCATTCTGACGTACGGTCACCGATCTGTATATGCACAACGCAGTGTTCCGATTGAAGTCTCAATTTTTCGCGCATACGCAGCCAAATCAGGAGCGTATCTACAATGACGCAACAAAGCGGCCAAAGCCCTAGCGCGCCTCGAGGCATTTATATTGGCGGGAGTGTACTGGTATTATTGGCGGGACGAGTGTCACGTCTTGAAACTTAATTTTCGCTTTTAAGAGTAATCTAACCCCTAGCCTTTTCATATGTACACACTAATGATTTTTTAAAATTCTGCGGGGTGCTCAAGCTACCTGATTTCATCGAAAAGGTTACGTTACTGAGACTGAAATTGCCGCGCATGCGGAAAAAATGGGGCTTCAATCGGAACACTGGTTACAGTAGTTTCGAACAGTGCCGGATTAACCCCGGTAGCAGGAGTACCAAATGCTACGGGCCCCGCGCTTGCAGCAGAAAATTGACCTAAAATTTGAACGATACCGTTCCCAAATATTTTTGCTAAAAAAAGGTCATTCATCGTATTTTATTATATTGTTGTGCAAAACATAGGGTCCCTGGTAACACATGTTACGGACCTCGCACTGCTACCACGTGACACACCTATTCTATTTATCCGTATTACCAACGTCTGCGCGGAGAAAGTTTTTTTTGTGGTAACACTGATACACATACATATGTATCAGTCTAACGTTTCAATTTTGCTATGATTCCACGTTTTTCCGTTTTTTTATTAATGTCTTTATTAAAAGACATTAATCAAGCCCCATATATTTTTGTTGTTGCGATTCCACGTTGACAGTCCTGACTAGGCGCTATCTGGTCTGACTAGCTGAACTAAAATTGGCTCTAGACTTGCTTTAGACTCTGGCATCATGAATGGAATATGGGGAAATTGAATGTAATCACGGGCTGTCGCTTTTTTACCTTATACGAGCATATTTTGAACTGCACAAGGGTTCATTTGATAGAGGAAGGTTAACTGCACCATGCTGCGCCCCATAATATCAGTAAAAAATGTCTATTTGTGACAGAAAAATAAGCCCAAAGTAGAGCGAACATCGAGAAAAACACCAGCAGATTCCGATGTATTTTTCTGTCACAAATAGACATTTTTGACTGATATGATGGAGCACAGCGTGGTGCAGTTAACCTTCCTCTATCAAATGAACGCTTGTGCAGCTCAAAATATGCTCGTATAAGGTAAAAAAGCGACAGCCCGCAAACCCATGTTTCGATACAAAATCTAGTAAGATTCTAGTTACTTTCTAGGTATGTCACGTGGTGTCCCTTGCTTTGTCCCCGTAGCAGGAGTAGCAAATGCTACGGGCCCCGCGCTTGCAGCAGAAAATTGACCTAAAATTTGACCAATACCGTTCCGAAATATTTTTGCTATAAAAAGGTCTTTCATCGTGTTTTACTATATTATCGTGCAAATAATCCGACACTGATTTCGAACCGAGTAGTAATCTGAAGGTAGCGCATTCGATTCCCCGTACGGCGCACAGTGGGATAAACCGATGAATCAAAATCAAAGAACTTTCGATAGAAATAAGTCCTCAGACTCACCTTTTTTGTTACATTACACCTGATTGCACCTTACAACGTCATGTGGTTCATTAACTGACCGTTCCATGTCGATAGAGTTCGCTATCGTACCGCAGCATTGTCTACAGTGTCGGTAATTCAGAACTGTAGTCAGACTACACTTGCAAGTCACTAGAATCGTCGCAAGATGGCGTAAGATATATTTTATGGCAGATTTTGGTTAACTCCTGTTGACAATCTGCTGTCAGCAGCGCAGCGCAACAGATGGATCACAGGACCCGCTGTAGGGGGGGAACAGCCCGGGTATTTTCTCGGAGCGCAAAAGTTTGATGTGTTAAATTATCAATTAATAGAAAATTTCAAACTTTGATTTTTTCGTTCGTTAAAAATTTACAGTTCATAGCGTATTTATATATATTGTTTATGTCTAAAAGCTAAATATATGCTTTTACTAAAATTTAAATAAAATGATTTGATTTTTATTGAAAATAAAAAGGATGTACCTTTATTTAAAGAATCGCGGTCATCTGCTGCAAATCTGCTGCCAATAAGATTTGTCTCCTACTCTACCCTTTCCCTTATACGACGCTATTCCCTCACTCTTCACTTTTCCGGTTATGTGAAGTATTTCGCCTCTGTCACGCGGATGTCCCAATGTCACGCAACTAACCTGACACTGGCATAGAGAGGATAACTGTGTTCTCCTGAAGTTGAGTCAATTCCCCTGATCTGGAACTAAAAAATATGAAAATTAAATGGCTTGCAACCAACATACGTTTCTTAATAGACTCCGCTCGCAAATCTGTCGAAACACAAGATAAAATTGTGGAAGTATTGAAACATCATGTTGAAACTGTTGTTTTTCGTGTTTTATCTTGTCGTGTACGATTCACACAGATTCGTGGAAAGTTTAACAACAAACAGCGTTACGCTCATCGCAATTTCTTAGAAAGTACGACAACGCGTGAGGAAGTATAATAAAACCAAGTGATTTAGAGTACGTCGTAAATCGTCCAAATAAGAGTACCGGTTTCACAACTGCTCCCTTCGAATTTACAATGAACACTTCACAATCGTATGCTACAATTACAAAAATACATATCCCCACCAATTTACAACCAATTAGTTCAGACTTGTAATTGGAATTTTTCAATACTAGGCAACTAAATTTTCCAATAGAATTGCACCTTAAACTGATGCGATTCTAAATAATTTATAACCTCAATCACTTCACAATAAGTATGCTACAATTTCAAAAATACACACCCCCACCAATTTACAACCGATTAGTTCAGACTTGTAATTGGAATTTTTTAATACTAATCAACTCAATGCCGTGCTGAAAATACATTTTCAAACAGTATTGCACCTTAAACTGATGCTATTCTAAACAATTGATAATCTCAATCATTTCACACAATGCGCATGCTACAATTACAAAAATACACACCCCACCAATTTACAACCGATCAGTTCAGATTTCTAATTGGAATTTTTCAATACTAGACAACTTAATGCCGTGCTGATAATTTTGCCAACAGTATTGCAACGTGAACTGGAGCGATTCAAAACATTTGATAACCTAAATCAACCTAGACTACTTTCTCCTTTCTCAACAATAGTTCACAAGGACTTGAATCAATCTCAACTCCATCCACGTACTGTGAACATATCTTGTGGCAACCCTAATCGCCCCCACAGATAAGATAAATTCTTAGTAACCATTGTCTTCGGGTTCTCATAGCTCTATATATGCATTCTAGGTTTACCCGGTGTCCAGTTGCCTCAGAGACACCCGTGAAAACACACGAAATTACAATTCTTAGCGGGTCTCACCGCGATTTGTTCGACAAGTCGTACAGTGTGACAAATTAATTGTAAATATTATCAGAAATGCTGTTCTATACGGTTCTGTTAATAACGGTAGTTTCCAGAGCTAGTGCTGCTTTGCCCGACAGCAGTGCTAACCTCAGATCACCAGAAGACAATGTTTTCAAGTCTCCCGTCAACCAGATCAGTAATTTTCACGGATACGTGTCAAGTCCACCTAGCAGAGCAACTTTATGTCAATTGCGAGTAAACCAAAATTGTGGATCAATAAAATACGAGCCGCAGAGTGTCGAGGGGCCTAAAGGATTCCCCTATTCGCCTAGAAGTCCTCCCGATGGCAAGATTGCCAGTGGAGACAACGCACGATTCAAGAAACTGGATGATTATGGCAAAAACCGGTGGAACAATGTTGAATTTCCGAGACTGAGTTGCTACAACGAGACTCATGTCTATTTCAACCTAACATGGTACCTCACTGCGCCACATTCTACTGACAGCATTCGTGCCTTCATCAGCAACGAGAACTATGACACGACGATGCCGTTATCGAGGGGCCAGCTGGATTTGAATCCACTTTGCACGTTCAAGTTTTACGGCGCGCATCCGCCGAAGGACTTGACATTGATGTGTACCGTGTCCAAGGGGAAATTGGAGCAGTTGAAGAAGAACAAGGAATTATTATTGTTGAGCGTTTGGGACATTAACGACACTAGCAACGCGTTCTATCAGGTCGTCGATCTGGATCCGATATCGGAGAATGTGACTTTCGAGAGTATTCAGAGGAAATGTAGAGAATGAGCGACTGTTTTTTGAATTTTGATGGTATTTATTGTGGATGCATTGAATGACTTTTAGTTTGTAAATTTGGCTAGAATAGATGTTAAACGGTAACCAAAAATGTACTTCCGAGATAAATTTGAAATAAAAATTTATTAATTCATTCGGACTGTTCCTATTTATTTCAGCCATATAGATGTTACAATATAAACATTTATCAATCTATCCAATCTGTCTAATTTATTTAGAGATGTAATTAACATTTAATTCGAATTGGATAACAATTTGAAATGTTTCTTATGTTGTATAAAATAGAAATGTAAAGTTCATTTAAATTGTATAGACCTAACAGAAATTGTAGTATACGCCTTTGTCTCTTTAAACATTAATTTAAAATGTTTTTTAAGCTACATTAATTGGAAATGAAAATTTTTTGAACTTACTCGATACGTTTAATTTATTTAAACGATATACAGTGAAGGCGCGATCCAACAATAAGCCAGTTCGCCTACACCTTCCACTGGGAAGCATACTCCGCGACAGGCCAAGAATACCAATGCGATGCTAACTTTATTATTCTCAATTCTCTTCTTATACAACCTCTCTGCTTAAAAAGAGTCGTTTAAAAACCTCCAACGGAATTTAGCTTCGTTAATTTGCAAAATTCTAGTCTAATTCCTTGAGAACATAAATAAAGTAGATGTAAATATTTTTGAATTTAGTCAATTGTTTAATTTACTTGAACCAACTATGTACATAATAAAAATTGCAATATTAATAACTGTAATTCTAATTCTTTGCATTTAATAATGTTGATGATTTTTAAGGTTGCACAGATCACAGAAAATGAGATTCATGAATTTACTCGATCCCTTTCATGTGTTCTCACAGATATATTATTTTTATAAAGAAATAAATATAAAGAAATTGGAGTTCCATTTATAATACTTAAAGAACCAATGAAATAGTGGTTATAATAAACGTGAACTCAAAAATGTAAAAGAAACACTTCCGTATCGTCGGCTTAGACTGTTTGTGTTTTCAACTGATAAGAGCATCGAATTAAATGTCATTATAGTATCTGGGTCACTGGATTGACCTTCATTATTGATCGCCGATCAGAATGATAAAGATATCTACGTATCTACCTATTATCTCTTGGAGATAATTATGTAATTCAAATATTAAAATCGATTATAATTAACATATTAAAATAAATTATTCTTATAGCCAAAAATGGGAAAGAACTGTTTTACTATTTACTTCCGCAAATAAGGTTAAGTTTAAAAATTAAAATGTAACACAAATAAAAAAATGTATGTTATAGAAAAGGAATATTCTCTTTTCTTTCGAAACTTAAGAAAAATTATTCTATATCCATATATTGGAAAACGTTGTTGTTAAATATTAAATTATATTAATATTTATATTAAATATTAATTCAAATATTAATATTTATATTAAATATTAATTCAAATATTAAAATTGATTATAATTAACATATTAAAATATATTATTCTAATAGCCGAAAATGGGAAAGAACTGTTTTACTATTTACTTCCGCAATTAAGTTTAAGTTTAAAAATTAAAATGTAACACAAATAAAAAAATGTATGTTATAGAAAAGGAATATTCTCTTTTCTTTCGAAACTTAAGAAAAATTATTCTATATCCACATATTGGAAAACGTTGTTAAACATTAATTTATCTCATCTATTAATATATATTTTATTAATATATATTAATTAATATATATTATTAATATAATTTCTTACGAAACATCCTCTACATTTATTAGCACAGTGTACATTGTTAACCTTCAGCGGCGAGTCTGATCACAATAATTAAAAATTATTATTGTATTTAAAAGTTCAAAGAAAAACTAAATGCACGTGTGTATAGATACGGAATAAGATAAAAAATGCTAATTGGACGTAAAAGATGTGTCGACATTGCACAGTGGTGAGATTAGGGAAATGATAAGATCGACACTCTTGACCAAGAGTGAAGGTCTCATTAATGAATCATGCATTCTAGTTTCCAGTTATAGACCCAGAATGTCATATGAATTTGCATAAACAACAAACGAATTTATTAAACTGAATAGAAATAATATTGCGTGACACGACAAATTGTCCCCGAATTGATAATTTAAAAATCTTTTTTTCTACGAATTCTTACCTCGTTTAAAAAATTATTACAACATAAAAATAGTTGTAAAAAATATTGTGCAAAATATGGAAATAGTTAATCAATTCCTAAGTTATTTCAGTTTTTCTATACAAATTGTTTGTCAACAATAAAGAAACAATATTGCATGAGACTACAAATTGTCCCCGAATTGATAATTTAAAAATCTTTTTCCTACTAATTCCTACCTCATTTAAAAATTTATTACAACACAAAAACAGTTGTAAAAAATATTGTGCAAAATATTGAGATAGTTAATCAATTCCTAAGTTGTTTCAGTTTTTGTATACAAAGTGATTGCCAACAATAAAGAAACAATATGCATGAGACTACAAATTGTACCCGAATTGATAATTTAAAAATCTTTTTTCTACTTCCTACCTCATTCCTACCTCATTTAAAATTTATTACAACACAAAAACAGTTGTAAAAAATATTGTGCAAAATATTGAAATAGTTAATCAATTCCTAAGTTATTTCAGTTTTTCTATGCAAATTGTTTGCCGAGTTGTTTTAAGTAATATACTTTTATATATATTGTATATATGTATTTTTGTTTGGCACAGGAACATAATGGAGGACAGTGTTTATCTAACTGATTACTTGTGTAAATTGTGTTATCATCATCAGGAACATCATTTTTTATCATCGTCTTGGTCATCCAATACAGCATAAAATCCTTGAAACTTTTTAACTGGTCCACTTCAAGAAAGTGATGATAAAATATTGTTTTGTTGGCAGAATATTCTACTTTAGTTGTAATTAACAAAAACTGACTTATCTTTTTGTGTGATACATCTGAAAAACAAGAAAATACAAGTGCACTACTCACAGAGAACGAAATGTCTCGGTAACAGGTTACTATTTTCACCTGAGGAAACAGTCGACCTTCCGCAGATACATCTCGCAAGTACTGACGATGACGATGTCGTAATGCAGCCATGAAATCCCATAGTATTTGCATCTCGAGTCTCACCTACAAATTATAGTTGTACACCTGTGCTATAGCACCTGCAAAAAAAATAGTCTGTCAACAATTTACATATACAAACAACATGAGTTTTTAATAAAAAAATTAATTACTTCTTATTCTACTTCTCGCATTTTACATTAAAAATTATTCTATATTTTTTAAATTTTCTTTTTACCTTCTTTTAATTTCCATTTTTTTAATTTTTAAATGAATTATATATATTTTTTGTTGATTGTACAATTTCACGGAACAAATATTTTCACATAGTGTTTTCACATTATTCATATTCATTCATATTCATTTTCACATTATTTTATGAGGAAAAATACTATGATATTTATTAATCATAAATCAGAATTTAATTTATTTGTTAATTGAAACAAGCTGAAATTATATTCAAAAGAATATTATTTATAATTCTCTATTAATTTTTCTGTTTATTTTTTAACAGTTTCTACTGACTTTCCTGTAAAACTATCCCTGTTACGACGTATCACTGTTTTCGACATAGTGACTGATTTGAAAGTGTAAAATTATACGGCATAAATATGTATAAAAAAAATGATGATCCTGAGATTTTTTGTCTGTTGCAAAAAAACCTGTGTTATTTTGGCAATACGTTGCGCAGTGCATAATCAACGTAGACAGGAATTAATATGAAAATAACCGGGTGACGGTTCTTCTTCATTAACATCCTTATAATATACATATCCATAGGTCAAGTTTGGGTTATGCAAGCCATTGATTTAGGCAACGTAGAAATGTCAAAGAGAGGCGAATAAATTTATCGTGTGGGACCGTCTCTCTTCCTCTCTTTCTCTTTCCTTCGCCGAATTCTGATTTCATCTTTTCGTGAACAAGTGAGTGAGCATGTATTTGGGGAAAGTTGTGTCCCGGGCCTCGTATAAAAGCGCATCATCGGTCCGATATGAAACATATTCGAAATCGCAGCTTCTTTCATTGGACTGACCAACCACCTCAAATTCAAAATGAAATTTTTCGTGAGTCTTTTTTCGTTCGAATTAATTCATTATTCCATCCATTAAACATTAATGAAAATAGCAAGCAAAATTACTCGAAGGAAATATTATCAATTTAAATATAAGATGGATTTTAAACACACGTTAAGTAATTTAAATAAATAAAATACAACGTTTAATCAATAAAACATAATTATAAATGAAGAAAGTTACAATAAGCAATGTTTACAGTATACATTTGAAGATATTCAGAATTTGAGATGGATAAAATAAAATTTTTGATAAATAGAATGTAGTTTTAAATTTTTGTCAGTTAATATCATTTCTGTGTATAAACTGAAATATTTCCTTCTAGAAATTTTATGCTGCACTTAGTCATCAATAATTATCCAATATATTTTTTAATTTCAAAAGTATACGCACAGGATGGCCTAGAGTTAGTACACCACTTAATATTCATATTTATTTATAAAACATTAAATAACAATCTTTTAAAAACAGAAGAGTTATTCCAATTTAAAATGATCTACTGACTTTGGAACCACCCTGTACACTGCAGAATTTCTCATTTAATTAACATATCTAGTATTGTATTAAATTTTTATCCATTTTAATAGATCTGATAAATTTTATTCTATTTTATTTCCTGTTAATCGATTTAAATATCAAGGTGACAAATTCCCAAAAATTCGTTAGATTCTCCCATGAACGTAAGATTTAAAAAAATTCATCCTAATGAATTATCTACTACAGTGTTGAATACTTGCAATTAGGGTCGATTCATAATCAACCTGAAATACTAAAAAATTCCCTGTAAACTAATAAAAAAAAATGCTCTTTCAGATTCTCTGTTTCGCCATGGTGGCCGTAGCCGTAGCAGACGTTTCTCATCTTCAACAGCAACAGCCAACAGCAATCCTGAAACAATCGAACGATATATCGCAAGATGGGTCCTACTCCTACGCCTATGAAACAGAAAATGGAATTTACCATGCCGAAAGTGGAAATCCCGTTGTTGTAGACCCAACCAGCCCACCGGTTGTCGTCAGTCAGGGGCAATACCAGTACACTTCCCCTGATGGTACACCAATCGCAGTTTCCTACATTGCCGACCACAATGGATACCAACCACAGGGCGCGCACATCCCGCCAATTTCGCCGCTGATTCAAAAAGCCCTTGAATACATCAGGGCTCACCCTCAACCAGTCGAACCCCCCCAAATCCACTCGTTCTAAAATGATATCCGAATCCCCATGGTCGTGCTCTGTACATACTTACTGCATTGTTAGTTAGTTAATAAAGACTATCTTTGAAAAATATCTCCGACTGTTTCATTTCCAATGGTGACAGTTAGATTTAAACTAGTAGGGCCTGCAGCTATTAATGTTTTTTATTTTGTGTGTGACTCTTCACGAGCCACACAAAGAACTTCCCGATTCATTAGTTGCAGTACATTCTTACCAGTATTTATTTAGTGTACGTTTTAAGATGATTATACGTTTTCAGGGAAATTCAATAGTTTTCTACTTATCAAAATGTTTGCTATATGGTCTCGCATTAAACCAACATCGTAGGCTCGTTGCTCGCTTGGTTCCTTATTTTTGCATACTAACGTTGCAAAATAAATTGTCTTAATTAATTTTTCGCAAACGATGCAACTCCTCATTATCCAGGTTTGCAGTATTGATCTTGGTTTTCTTCGATACTATTAATTTAAATTGTCCCAAAATATATAAACCGCTCAATTTTGAAACTCTGCTCAGTGCTACATACAACATTTGTAAATTTGGGATAATTTTCTATTATTGTAAGCGGTAACATTAGCATTAGTTACATGAATAAAAAAAATGAATTAAAAAATAGTTAAAAATTTTTTTTTTAAATTTTTTTAAAAATAAAAAAAGTTTTTAAAATAATTTTTTAGGTAATTACGTTTGTTCCTTCGGTGGAAAATTTCCGTCCTCTCGTATAAATTGCATTGTTGAATGAACTTCTTTCGAAAAAAAACTACTGGACCAAGGTGGACCAAAATCTAATCAGCTCTAAGTTACAGCGGGGCACATCGATTGCATTATTCATAATTCTGATCGCATTGTTACCTTTTTAGAAAACGTTAACGAAAAATTTGATAACATACAAACGGACATACGCACACACACACGCACATACAAACATTTTGATAAAAATAGTCTAAAATGACTGCAATGACTATGACACGTGAAGATCTACTAAAAAATCGATTTTCGATTTTCAGGGTCATTACAGTAACTTCCCTATAAAATCGGGAAATTAAATTGAATCTGCTGGAGTATCGATAACTGAAGGAAAACGGCGTGTTATTTGAATTGTCCGAGGAGTTTGGGAGTAATAGATGTTGGAAAATTGTTGCACCGTATAGTTATTTGTTTGTTCTTGTTAATTAAGGAGTCTGGAAGTATTGGGTACGTAGAAAATGGTATTGGAGTATTGGATGAGTGAAAAATTGTTTCTTGGTATTCACTTCATCGTTTATGTTGCTTTTTGATTTGAAACTGATGAATAGACGGCGGATTTTATGCATTTACGGACAGAAACGAATAGGTGCAATTTAAAACAGCAAAAATATTGGAGGAATTTCAACATACTATTATAATTATTTTCACAAGCTATTAAACATATTGAAAAATTATATTATATTAAAGATCCGTTGTCTACTGATGAATGCGAATATGGGGCTGAAGGTTTGACAATTGAAATGCTTGAAAGTTGAACAATTTTGAAATGTACGAATTGAAAATTTGAAAGATTTGGAGATATTTGAAATTTTGAGAAATGAAAAGACTCGCCAAGGATCGCTCTTTGTTTACTGTGATTTTTGTTTCAGGTACAGAATTTGATTTTTTTCGCACCTAATCTCGAGATTCACTGTTCTGGAACACGTCATTACGGTTTTCACGATAGACCACCACGCTCTACTGGTCGACGTCTGCACTCGTGCTCCGTGTAAACAAAAGAATAGAGATAGTTGGATAAAAATCTGAATGGACGATTCCACCTCCTTTTTTAAGAATCTCAGACGTCATAAGAAAACGTCAGATTATCTTTACCTCGTCATCTCCTGGATTATTCTGCAATCCGTCGGCTGGCTGTTAGATCGGACACACGCTGACGCCTCCTGGCGTTGAAAGATTAACGCTATGTAGTAATCGATAAGGAGTAAATTCATTTTTCAACAAGCATCAATTTTTTACGAGAATGTAATCACTGCTACACAAGTTAATTCTCCTCGTATAGTATATCGAAACTTGTCGAAAAATAAATATTCACCTGTCAAAGCGAACTGAATTAGATCTGAACATCCTTTTACACGAAACAACTTACAAGGAGAGTGCAAGGACGTTGTCAGACCGATTTAGTTGAGACTCTGTATTCTTATAGATCTCAATCTCCCATTTATGAATATATACCATTATAGACGCTAACACTCAATAGTTTTTGAGATATTCATAAACAAAGTTCTTAAGTGGTATACAACGAGACTTCCACCCAGTGGGCTAGGGTTCGATCCTCGTTTGGTGAAATTTTTTTTTTCATATTTATTTATATTATTTATTCGCTGTGTAACAATGACTTGTCTATATGAGATTGCACATTTATTATAAGTTGAAGAACAAAAGGATTAATAAATTATAAATAAATTCGCTGTGTAACATTAACTTGTTCGTAAGATATTGCACATTTATTTATATACAAGTTAAAGAACAAACGTGTTAATAAATTATAAGTAAATTAGCCGAAATTAATTCGTTATATGCCTCTAAAATAAATATTCGTTGTAATAAAATTAATTCGGCAACGTACGAGACTTCCACCCAGTGGGCTAGGGTTCAATTCTCGTTTGGTGAAAATTTTTTTTCATATTTATTTATATTATTTATTCGCTGTGTAACATTGACTTGTCTATATGAGATTGCACATTTATTAACAGTTGAAGAACAAAAGGATTAATAAATTATAAATAAATTCGCTGTGTAACATTAACTTGTTCGTGAGTTATTGCACAGTTATTTATATACAAGTTAAAGAACAAACGTATTAATAAATTGGCCAAAATTAATTCGTTATATACCTCTAAAATAAATATTCGTTGTATACCTCCTCTACAATAGCAGATTTAAGCAGTAATGTAAGAACTTTGTTTATGAATATCTCAAAAACTATTGAGTGTTGGCGTCTATAATGGTATATATTCGTAAATGGGAGATCGACATCTATAAGTACACGCAGTCTCAACTAAATCGGTGTGACAACGTCCTTGCACTCTCCTTGTTAGCCGTGTTTTAGATGCTTATAACTCGAAATTGGAGGCAAATGGAGAGATATAACTTCGTACACTTGTTAAATGCTATCATGTTTCAATATTGACAAAACATTAATCTTTCAACATTAGTAGGTTCCGAGATATAGGATCTCAAGAACCTAACCTAACTACGCGCACGGTAGTGCATCACCCAAGTTCTCCCACTACTTCATTTTACATAAAACAACTTAGTCGTTCTTCAGAGGCTTGTAACTCGGAACTGGAGTCAGATGGAGATATGTAATTTCGCGCACTCGTTAAATGCTATCATGTTTCAATATTGACAAGACATTAATCTTCCAACATTAGTAGGTTCCGAGATGTAGGACCTCAAAAATCAAAAATAAAAAAAAAATAAGTCCACCATAACACACACTCAAAGGAATAATTATCAAAGTTTGAAATTTTACACCTTAATTGGTTGAATATAATTTGTTACTGCTTTCGACGCACATGTTCTATCAAATATTAACTCTAATAGCAATTTCGCATTTTAAATATTTCTAAACGTTTTGATCCTGGTGTGGATCATTCTCAAGAGAATTTTTATCTGTAAAATATTATATAATGTACTGTATGTTATACAAGGTGGATTAAAATGAAAGAAAAATTATTTTTATGTACTTGCTATATTGTAACAGAATTGTCAGTTGTAACAGTATGTCAGAATTGAACGAAGAAATTCAGTTCTTGATTCCTCAACATATAATTGAAAAGTTCCACAAGTTCGAAAACAAAAACCATTTAAAATTGTTCAAGGAATACAACAAAGCGAGGCATAAAATATTCAACAATCTGTTAGAAGCAAACAACAAAGACTTGACCATTTTTCAATAATTTAGTTTCCCATGTAACTCTTTAAAAATTAAATAGAATTCTCTTAAACTAATTTTTACAAACGCTTTTTTCAGTATTGTAATAGGTATGTCTAAGCTAACGTACTTACTCGTATTTTGTTTGATCTTAAAACTTTTTACGGCCATAGGAATTTGACTCCTGTTTACAGGATATTTTTATTGGGTAGTTTTTCCCCGGAAAGTTACAGTACCTCGACGGTCAAGGACACGTTAAATCGAATCGTCAGCGGCGTGATTCTGTCAGCGAGCGTCGCACACGCGGTTACCACTGGCCAGATGACGATCATCGATCCGAGGGCGGATTATGACAACGTGCTCTTCTTAAGTAATCCCGGCGCAGCATAACTGAGAGGTCATGCTACGCCTCGACTCGAGATTTGTGGCTGGCCGACCCACCCATCTTCATTCGATGAACAATGCAGACTATCGATAATGCCGTGAATCGCTTCGATCCGTTTCGTAACACCATTTACTTTGCATAAAAAAGAACCTCCAAGAAACGATGCTTTCATACAGAATCTATTATATTTTTAACCGTTGCAATTATATTATGAACTATCGGAATGTTCACCCATTGTGCTCGGCCCCTTATGAAACCTTTCCGTATCGATGCAAAAATTATGCAGGCCATCACACACAATTGCAGCATGATCAGGTTTTCTTCATATAAGCTAAATAATCCAATGTCATTCTTCGATTATCTGTTCGAAGAATAGTATCCGCCAGAGTTTCATTTTTTATTTAATTAATAATCGTATTGATTGTTCCTCTCTACTTGTGCAAAATAAATAAAACACTTAAAGCGAAATCTACTTATGGATTAGTTAATCCAATGAATCGCATTATTGCAAAATCATGCACTATAACCGTATTGATTTTTTCATTGAACTTTAGAACATTTTCAAATGCAATTACACAGGATTATATGATAATACCATATCGATTGTACCACTGTTTTTTATTTATGCATGTCCCTCCTTTCTTATTAGATGAGTAGTCTTGTATCTTTCTTTTTTTTGTATACCCTTATGTAAAAGGTTTCCAGTCTGTCTATAATAAATAATAATAATAATTGATTTAGTTCCCGAGATACAAAAATCCATTCATTAAAATCCATACCAATATTTAATAACTTCATTTTTATTTCACAGAAGTCTTGTATCTTTCTTTTTTTTTGTAAACACTTATATAAAAGGTTTTCAGTGTTGTGTGTCTGTCTATAATAAATAATAATTGATTTAGTTCCCCACATACAAAAATCCATTCATTAAAATCTATACCAATATTTCATTTTTATTTCAAAGAAGGGCAATTTTGAATCACACAGTCGATGTAACTTCTAAGGTCCCAGACCCCATTTTTTAATAATAAAATCTTTAATTTACATGGAGAAATCGCATGGTATATAAAATTGATTTATTTTCAAAATTCCCAAAATTCATTTTTAGAATTTCGTATAATTTTCCAGTAGTACAATTTTTAATTTATTAGGAAAAATATTAAATTATATGATTGAGTCATCTTCTAAGATCCAAAAATCCATTTTCTAAAATGTGTACCATTTCTCAGTGTTTAATCTTCCACTTCTAAGTAGAAATATTAGATTATATAATTGATATATTTTTTAAGGTTCTAGAATTTATTTCTAAAAATTTGTACACTTTCCCAATAGTCCATTTTTTAATAGAATATTAAATTATGTGATCGATTCGATTCGTCTTCTAAGATCCAAAAATCCATTTTCTAAAATGTGTACCATTTGTCAGTGTTTAATCTTCCACCTCTAAGTAGAAATATTAGATTATATAATTGATATATTTTTTAAGGTCCTAGAATTTATTTCTAAAAATTTATACACTTTCCCAATAGTCCATTTTTCAATTTATAAGGAAGAATATTGAATTATGTAATAGATTTATAATGTAAAGTCCAACATATAATAAGATGAGAAGAGATATTAACTTGAATAATTGGTTCTGAAATCAATTGCTAAGTGTTTATTTAAATATTGAATGGTGAAAGTTGTAAGTGTTTTTTGGGAGGAGAAAAGAGAAGTAGTTATTGTTTTCTGAATGGTCTGAAGTCGTAAAGGGCGGGATAATGGTGAAATTAATCGACACTTAAATACGTAAATAGTTTTTCCTACGCAAATGGCAGTCTGTGATCATGTTACACGAAGTATGCATAAAACTAGCGCCGATGGTATGCGTGCATACCGTTCAAGCTGTGTATAATAGTTTCAGGTGAAAGATATGAAAGATGATCGTAATAGTTCCTCATAATAGGCAGAAGAGACGAATGCGAATCCGAGGGCGGATGCCGCACTGTTCTTAAGTAACGCGGCTGTCATAACTGGCACGCGGATTATAATTCTATGGGATCGAACATTTTTCATTCTCGGCTACGATGCGTCGATTATTACGAAACTGGTATTCCCTTCGTAAATGAAATCCCGCCAGCTATTTATTTAAATGACCGATTTAGCTGTGATGCAGTTGAGCATAGTTCACTATAACACAATCATTTGATCGTTCAATCAATTGTTGTACCGTTTATAGTGACGATTAATATGGAAAGATCACGTCTTCGGAGGAAAATTTAATTTACATTTACCCTAAGTGTTCACGCTATACGTATCTTCCTGAGAGAAGGGTGGAGGACGATCCACTTAGGTTCGTTTTTTTTATTATTATTTAACGTTGCTTTTTTTAATTCTTACGTGACAATCATTTCGCGACGGGACCTACAGTTTAGAATAAAGGTGGGTTAGGTTAGTTTAGGCTCGTTTTTTTTTTATTATTATTTAACTTTGCTTTTTTTAATTGTTACGTGAGAATCATTTCGCGACGGGACCTACAGTTTAGAATAAAGGTGGGTTAGGTTAGGTTTTTTTTATTATTATTATTTAACGTTGCTTTTTTTAATTCTTACGTGACAATTATTTCGCGATGGGACCTACAGTTTAGAATAAAGGTGGGTTAGGTTAGTTTAGGCTCGTTTTTTTTTTATTATTATTTAACTTTGCTTTTTTTAATTGTTACGTGAGAATCATTTCGCGACGGGACCTACAGTTTAGAATAAAGGTAGGTTCCGAACCACCTTGGGCACCAATCTGCTCTTCTGACAACCCTAACTAGAATGAAGATTGTAATTAAGTGGACGAGTCTTCGATGGAAAATTGACGATTTCCAAGGGGCTTATTTGCAAAATAATTTGGCTTATTTTGAAGGACAAAGTCTCTTCTTTTGATACCCCTAACTTGCAACATGTTACTCTCTGAAGGTTGAAATTAGGCGTATGAATCTTCTAAGCGGATGCAATTTATCAAATCAAGATCGGACAGAAGGTACAGATTTCGCTGTTTCAAATGAGCCTCCTAGAAGTTAGTTCCCCACTTGTTGAATTGAATAATTTCATCAGTTGTGCTGAATCGTGCTATGTTTGTGCTATATTGTGCTCAAATATTACAATTGTAATATGAAAAATAAGATGAAAAATTGAGAAAAACGATTTTTCGAGTAGCCCCCCACTTTTCATTTTTTTCAATTTTCTCGATTGTGCTAAGTTGGGCTAGGTGGTGCTAAGATTGTGCTAAAGGATTACTTTGAAAAAATAATAAATAAAGAAGTTGTAGTGAATAATTGTTTTCAACATCTAATTAACGTTTACGTAAATAACAATCATAAAACAGCATATAATCAAATATCTGAGTTGTGCTAGTCTAGCACAACTTGGAATTCAATTTTTTTTAAGCAATACTTTGAGAAAATTGAGAAAAATGAAAACTAGGGGTTACTAAAAAAATCGTTTTTCTCAATCTTTCATCTTTTTTATATTATAGTTGTAATATTCGAGCACAATATAGTACAATTCAGCACAACTGATGAAATTATTTAATTGAACAAGTGAGGGGTTAACTTCTAGAAGGCTTCAAATGAATTTTGGCCTTAATTCACAAATTAAAAATCAATGCAGTGAAGTACGATGACTATGTCAAAAGTATTTCAAAATCAGCCTAGACAGATCCTTATTCGATCTTTTTTTCAAAATTTCAGCATCTCAGATATCATAATACAGGTCGTATATCACTCCCTAACAAAAATTACGTCTACATTCGACATTTTTCACTGACAATATCGAAACGACTTAGGGTCTGTTCATAGTGGAATAACTCCGATCAGACAGATACTTTTCAATGCATTTTACTGGAAGTATGTAGATCTACGTTAGGTCGGAAATATTCCAGTATGAACAGACCCTTAAGGGTACTAAAACTAGAGTAAAATAGTCCACCCTTGAATTTTCTTTCATGTAGTTGCAATAACTTCCAACTATATAGAGAAGCAAAATTTTCGAAAAGAACCATCTCCTCTTTTTCGTCTAATTTACAAAAAAAGTGCTCAAAGGCAATACTATTCTATGAAAAGTACAGATTTCAATGTTTCAAACAAACCTAAGTCCATCCGATTTTATTCCAAAGTGATACCACCGCGACCATCAAGAACGTTGAAATTGTGAAATTTACAACGAGGAAAGGCTCAAATTAATGAATAAACTCAGCAACATAAATTTACAGCTTCCAATGGATGTCTCAATATTAATAGCTAAACCAAACATCAAAGCTTGTCACTATACATGTTATCATTTTTTAAGAGCTGTGGTCTTAAAGTATAAGTTTTGTCTATACTGTTCCAACTAATTATATGTCTGTATTAAAATATCTGTGTATCTCTAATATACCACATTCTATTTTGTAATTATTATATTCTGTTTTGTACGTGGCGTATTTCGTTTTTTTTGTAATTATGTTGAAATAAATCTCATATGACATTTTCTAATAAAAAAAGTAAGTATAGATGATATCGGCGCAAAGGTTCCATCAGAAATTAAATTAAAGAACTTTGAAGTTCAAGAACGTTGCTCCTGCAAAGTTTCTTAATATTTCATAGCGTTAATAAAACAATAAAAAAATGGAAGCAGTGGAGGACGATAACGCACCGATGTTCAGTGCAGGGGATGTCGCAAGGATCGCCGATTCGGCTTACTGAATCGTTGCACCGTGCATCCTGCTCGTAACAGACAGCTAGTGAAAGGAATACGCCCTGTGATGATCCGTAGCAAATCCGGCGATCTGAATCCTGTGGCGAGGTCGCCGCGGCCCGCATCTTACGAGACACCGTAAAGCGCATGACCTAACGACTGCAGTACACTGGTATAGTGTGCGATGCACTGTGTGCACATGCACCGTCTCATTAATACACGTGTAACGATGCTCCTTCGTGTCGGGCCTGCCTCGCGCCGCCGGCAAGGTGTGGCTTCGTTTAAACCTACCACCATCGAGTTTGCAGGAATTCGCAACTTTAAGCCGTGCACCCCCGCAGAAAATGTCATACTCTCTACTGCACAATTAAATTTTGGTCAAACCTAAAGTGCAATTAAAATTTATCGTTTTTTTTTTTTTAAATTAAGATATTCGTCGAGATGCAAATTATTTCTTTGACACATTAATGAAAGAGCGTTTGGAAAACCGTGACACCCTCGCAGAAAATGTCATCATCTACTGCACAATTAAATTCTGGTCAAACCTAAAGTGCAATTAAAATTTATCGTTTTTTTTAAATTAAGATGTTCGTCGAGGTGCAATCTATTTCTTTGTTACTTTAATGAAAGAATGTTTGAAAAATCGTGACACCCCCGCAAAAAATGTCATACTCTCTATTGCACAATTAAATTCTGGTCAAACCTAAAGCGCAATTAAAATTTATCGTTTTTTTTTAAATTAAGATGTTCGTCGAGATGCAAACTACATATTTTTTTGACACATTAATGAAAGAGTGTTTAGAAAATCGTGACACCTCCGCAGAAAATGTCATCATCTCTACTCTGCAATTAAATTCTGGCCAAACCTAAAGTGCAATTAAAATTTATCGTTTTTTTTTAAAATTAAGATATTCGTCGAGATGCAAACTATTTCTTTGATACTTTAATGAAAGAATATTTGGAAAATCGTAACACCCCCGCAGAAAATGTCATCATCTACTGCACAATTAAATTCTGGTCAAACCTAAAGTACAATTAAAATTTATTACCTTTTTTGATATTCGTTGAGGTGCAATCTATTTCTTGGACACATTAATGACACCCCCGCAGTAAATTAAAATTCAACTGATGGAAAATTTGTTTTAAAAAATCGTTTGACGATTGACGTATGCTCATGTTAAAGGGCGAACCCTCTGTTTTTAATAATATTAACAAGAAATAAGAATAAAGTTGTTACTTACTCAAACACCACAAACTTAAACGTACCAGTTTTCTTTCTGTTACACTACGTTCTGATTCAAAACTACGTCACCATTCCATTTCTCACGCTCAGCATCTGCAACCTAAAAATCCGAACAAAAATTCCACAATGTACACAAAACTACTAACAACATCCTCGAATTTATCCAAAATTTTTCCCCGATCGATTCTCCGTATAAGACAATGTTAGTACTCGAAAAAGTAATATGTACTAATTAAAGACCTTCTGAAAACTCTGTACGAATTATTTGAGTAATCCGTCAA
>CM052344.1:10242634-10254518 GCA_028455595.1 Lasioglossum vierecki | reverse complement strand
ATTAATTTTTTACTGAAAGCATGAAGGAAAAAAATTGTTGAATCCTTTCAATAATATCTTCGAAAAATTTATAACGAACAATTAATTTATTCTAGTTAAAATTGCAAATATATTAACTTTTTACTGAAAGCAAATAACAAGTGCACATTAAAGCTGCCCCGTGGAATGTTTACAAACTTTTGGATTTTGCCTTGAACCTCGGAAAACAATTTTCAAGCTATCTCGAGTGACACTTGTCACAAAATTAGGACTAACCTTATCACAGCTGTCGATTTCGAGGGCGATGCATGCAATGGGAAACAGAAGGAGCAACATCAGAGGTAGAAGGCGTATTTATGATATCAGTATTGATAGGAGAAACAATAGAAGGCGGTGAAATGCGAGGTGCCACTCACAGCTATGAAGACTTTACTTTAATGATGGGCGATTGAAACTGAGCCCTGATCTCATCAATCAAGACTGCTGAGGCAACAATAAACTACTCTCGCAACCAGTCGAAATTCTTTTTTTCCTTATTTTCAATCCACTTTTAAATCTATGAAAATTTTTAACCATTTCATGCTATTGAAAAATTCTTATCGGAAACCCAACATGAAAAAAACAATTTTCTTCTTATTAAATTAAATTCAATAATTATCAAAAGATCTTAATAACAACAAATAAATTTTTCATTACAAATAATACCAAATTCTCTGCAACTTTTGAAACAAAATAATTAATACAATCTTTTTAAGACTTGTGCAGAAAAGTGTATCTAGCTCCTTAGTGGTAAACAATAAATATACAGTTTAAAATTACTAAATTAATTATTTCTAATTTTAGTTCACAAGTGAATTGAAATTTTAAAAACTCTAAAAATTCTTACAAAACATGCATAAAATATAAATATATAGTTCAAACTTACCAAATAAATTTTCTTGTGATTTCCCTCCATAAAGAACTTCAAAATTTCTTTAGCTCGATTAAAATTTCCTAGATTCTTCCAGAAAAGTGTACCCAGCTGCATAGAACACCTGCAACAAATCAATTTACAATTTTAGATATAGTCCAATTTTGTTATAATTTTCTATTACATAATTATTCGAGGATCACTCAAAAAAGTGCATGTGGTTGCAACACTTACCACCGAACAAGGCCATAAACGGTAACATCAAATATCGTGTCGAAACTCGCGCTAAAAATTGATCCATAATTTTCGGCAGCCGAATGCTGGCACAGTTTTCAATTGCACAATTTTTCGGAGATTGCTGCAGAAAAATGCATCTGATTGCACAGACCATTTGTCGCGACTGGGGATGAGGTGGGGCGCGAACGTGAGGGCGACTAGAAATTATGAGGAGAGTGGTGTCAAATGCAGGATCAGGGAAAGGGAAGATCTTCAGGCTCGTCTTCATATAAATGCTGCCAGCAGCTGCATCTGGTACCGCAGGTTTGAAGTCTTGTTCGATCGACGTCGTGCCACTGAAACGGACACCATGCAACGTTTAGTGAGTGTTTGCCGATAGTCAACCCTCGAGTGACACGGGACCTAAGTGAACCAGCACAAAACGAAATGCTATAAAAATTGGTGCATTTTTTATCGTTCGGTCCTCGACTATTAACCCTTTGCACTCCTTTGTCGAGTGTAACTCGAAATTACAGAAAGAAAAATGTAAATAAAACGGGATTTTATATGTATATGGTTCTTCCTCTATTTATTTTAATCATTTTTTAGTTTCCTCAAATATAAATTATAACAAAATTGTTTAAAATAAGTAGCAGACGAGGAACTGCCCTTCGAAGTAAATTTTCAATAAAACATTTATAATAGTAGGGAGTTGTTGGCAAGAAAATTGAAAAATAACTCGGAGTGCGAAGGGTTAACAAACGTGCTATATAAATCTGATTTTTATATCGATTTTTGATAACAGAAGTTTTGGGCGGCTCAAATCTGACTCATTTTAAAATTTGTAAAAATTGTTAAATATTATACATAGATTTTTGTTTAAGTATTGTTTCAATTGACAAGAAATTGTCAAATTATTTGTTTGAAGTGTAGTCTATACAAGTTGCTTTTTTGTAAACCAGTGGCATCTATTGCAAATTGTTTGAATCTGCTATTGAGAGTAAAACAATTTAGTATTGTATGATTTCAGTTTTTTCTATTCGCTTTGATCTGCTGCGCTGTAGGACAATTTGGGTCTTTCCGCGGTTTTCCCAGTCAAAATGCATTTAGAACAACGCCCAGACCTGCATATCAACCTCAAGTGCAACAACCTCAATACAACACGCCACAATATAAGTATGCAGTTAAAAATATTTTGCTATTTCAATTTTTAAAAAACAGTTATGATATAAGTAAGAAAAATATTGTTCCATTTCAATTTTCAAAAATGGCCACAGTACAAGTAAACGCTCAAATTTTTTTAAAATAGTTCCATGTTAAAAAATGTAAAAAATAGTTACAATATAAATATGCATTCTAAAGTATTTTTCTATTTCCATTTTAAAAATTAGGTTTAAAGATCTAGTCTTAAAAATTCAATTCAAGAATTGAATAAAATTGTCCTGATTACTTCTTAATAATTATAATTATAAATTATTATAAATGATACAAAAATTATAAAAAAAATACATTTCAGTATAAAAATTGAGTAAAGTTAGCGTGAGTTGTTCTTTTCACTTTTAATGATGCAGAAATTTAAGAGATGATTTTAGGGGCCGAATAAGAATATTTTAATTTAATTGCAGCTCTCCTGGAAGGTTTATAGGAATTCGCAGCCAGCAGAAAGATACTTATCCGGATGGATCCTACACTTTTAGTTACGATACCGAGAATGGAATTTCAGTATCCGAAAGCGGACGTCCCCAGGGTACTGGGCAAGGTCAAAGCGAGGTAATAAATTTATTTAAAGAAATTAATTTCACGCATTCGTTTCCTCACTCTGCATACTTCTTTCGCAAATACTTGCTCGCACTTTCATATATAATAAAAACTCATCATAAAATTTCGCAACCTGTTCGTTTAATTTTAAACACACGTCCTCATTGACAAGAAACTAAAATAAAAAATTCCCTATTCAAGGATTACATTTTCATCTGTAAAATATGTTAAAAATAAATTTTTGTTGATTTATTCAATATGTTCGAATTAAAGGAACTAGAAATTGTTTTCAGTTTGGTTTGTACTGAAAATAATTTTTAACTCTTTTTTAAATTACAGAATAACCAGATTTTAAAAAAGTTTTGGTTATAATTTATTTCATAGATAAAAGGACCTTAAATAATTTCATTTTGCAAACAGAGGCTTGTCAAAAATCAAGTGTAATTAATCGTAATATAAAAAAATAATTTTTAAAAATCTTTAAAAATTATAATATTTACTTGCAGGTGGTTCAAGGACGATTTTCATATTCCGCACCAGACGGTACACCAATCACAGTCGAGTATACTGCTGACGAAAATGGCTTCCACCCCCAAGGCGCGCATTTACCAACTCCACCCCCAATTCCAGAAGCAATTAGACGAGCTTTGGCTGCCAACCCACCAGGACCCGACAATTCCGATTATAGACAACCCTACAACTCGAATCCTTTCCAGAGATTTTAATCAAAATTCGATGAACGAATGACTTTTGAACGAGGCTTGAATTAAATCGTTATTATCTTGTAACTGGACGCGATGTTTGTACATATGTATACCAGGAAATAAAAAAGAATTATCAATTATCACCCTGTGATCAATCATTTATCAACTATTTATCATCGACTACTTATAGGAATTATTTTGTATTTTTTATATTGATTTTTGCTTTAGAATCAATTTGTCTCGAGTTATTTCTTATATATTTGTCAATATGTGTGTGGTCAACACGATCCTTTACATTTAAACAGTATGGTAAATAATGAATAATAATGCTGTAAGCAGTGATTAAATTGCAATAAATATTTAAACAACATTACTTCCACTGTTTTTTTTTTGGAGCACGAGTTTTAATATATTTCATATGATAACTTCGAAACTATGTAACCCATTCGTTTAAAATTTTATACAGATGTTCTACGCAATGTCCTCGTTGATCTCAGCTAATTTGTTTGACTATTTAATTTGTATTTTGATTTGTAAATTAATTTTTTTATACTTTTGAGCAAAGTCTCATTTAATTTTTAGCTACTAAACGGCTGAAAATAGATTGATGAAATAATTTCGTACGGTTAAAAGATAGTTTAAAGGATATGTGCAAAAAGTTTCCGTTCAAAATGATTCGAATTTTGTTACCAAAATATACTTTTATCAAAAGTCCTTTTCGAGTGAAAACGTAATAAAAAATGATATCACTGAAAACAACTGTAATTTGTAAACATTAAAAAAAATTTTTTAAAACTATACTGTCAAAATGTTTGCAAATGAAATTCTTGTGACGCTTTGACTTCGATCGCAATCTATATCTAAATAAACGAAATGAAAAATAACGTAACCATAGTTATACATTTACTCTGCGAAGCATTTTAGAAAATTTAAAAAATGTTACATACCATCAGAAAGTATACGTGCAGCAATTCTATCAAAATGTCTGCGGGTCAAGTTTTTGTGGCATTCAAGGTGTAGAAACACGTGTAGAATATTCCCACGTGTGCGAGCTGCCATTGCAAGGGTAATAGGATGCTGACGAATATAGTATAGCTCAATATCACGTGGAAATATGTTGATCTTCAGGTTGCACCACGCCTCCGATTGCAGGAGGATCGGCGGGTCGGGATGAACACGAGTGAAAGTGTTCTGTTCTATTGGATCTTTCATTATCTTGCATTTTTCCAAGGATCATCTCGGTCAAGGACCGACTGACATGGGAAGTACAATTTAGGCGGTCCGTACATTTCCTTTGAAAGGTGCCTAACCGTGGCGTGGAAGCATGACGCTGCCGTTTTTATTGCCAATAGGATCCCTGGATCAAATTGTTACATCTTCGTAAAAAAGAATCCTGCCAAGCCAAACACGTTGCCACCTATCCTTCAAATCTTCAGGCATTTTATTCATACGAATTCTCAAAATCTGCAAAAATATAAATTAAACGATAAAAATAACTTAGCTGCAACCAAAGAGGATTTCGGTAATTTTTATGTATAATTAATAAAATTGTTACAAACAAGGGAATGTTTTTGAACATTTTATTTATAATTTTATTTATACGATTTTTGTAGGTTGAAGGTCATTTGTAGGTCATATTGTGTTACATGGATGAATTCGTTATTTTGTCAGTTACAACATTACGTTAACGAAGATATATCATTCCATTAAAAAAAACATCGTTGACTTTGAAATCTCATTCAAATATGACCTTGAAAAATTTTTTCCTTACACCGTTACGTGTGACCCTTCAAACAGTGTAACTTCCCTAGTAGCACAAAATATTATATACACATTCATATAATATTAAAAAGAGATTCAATCTCTTCTTAATATTTAAATATACATACAATATTTATTTTATATTAAGTAACACGTATTTCTTTTTAAATATGGAGGAAATAACTATTTTATATTAAGAGAAAAATATTTTTTTCTACATACAAATGAATCTTTATTTAATATTAGAAATAGAATGTATTTTCCTAATGTACAGATATTTCATATTATGAAAAAAATATTTTTTTCTTATTATAAAATAAATCTTTATGTAATATCAGAAATTATATAAAATTGTATAATATAATATGAAAATTTCTTAATTGTAATAAGGTCCTTTCGAAGATAGAATGGAATATTCCCTCAAGCAGTGCACAGAAAGTAATAGATATTCATAGTTTCTAATTTTTGTTATAACGTTTTCTTACATTCGAAAATTTTCTTGAATGTTATTTAAATATTGAATTTATATTTTTCAAATATTGAATTCACATTTACTTTATATTTGTTTAAATATCTAGTTTATATTCTCTGAATATTTAGCTTATATTTTTTAAACATTCAATTTATATTTCTTGTACATGTATACAATATTCAGATCCAAGATTTTTCTCATATGAAAAAATGTGGCTTAAAAAATATTTTTACAATATTTGACAAAAATATTTATTCAATTTTGTCCTACGGGTTTGTCCTACGAAGTTTTTTTTGTGCAACGAAAAGTAATTGAATTATTTATGTGTTCTGTTTCTGGGGACTCACCCTGTATTATTCGAGGTATTCTCTAACTGTAGCAGAAAGTTCTATCGATTTATTGTTAGCCGTTTAATTTTTAAAAATTCTTAATGTAGCTCCGGAAACACAGATTTTTATTAAAAGTATCCAGTAAGAGCGAACAAGTAGTATGCTAGAGCATGAATTATTGAATAGGCTGCGATTAATCTGTTTATCCTACTTTGTATTAAAATAGTATTCGACCACTTGGAAGGAAACGTTTAAAGACAAATTATAGTGATTGACCTAGTAATCCTGAAGGGAAGATGCACGTTGGAGTGAAATGGCAAGGGGGTGTGGCGAACAGATAGTAATTTGCGCAGTTAGGCTTAATGGTCATTCATTTGTGTACATTAGTTTGTAATTTTGTCATTCCATACACCTTACACCATACTTATTCCCATCAACGATAGATTTATGTTTTTCGTAACACCATACAGGTACACCTACAAACCAGTTTTGATAATGACGAACTATAGATTTGTCGAACTATAATTTTACTGAATTTATTACAATCTTTTTCAGTGAAAAAATACTCCAGTTTCCAAAAAATAAAAGTTTGTTCCCCGTAACCTGTAATTTGTTTTTGATATTTTATTATTCTTTTAGTAAGAGCCATACTTATTCTTCGAATTTTATTGGTTTAATATAAATTTTCTATGTTGAAACAATATCTTAATTTTATATAACAAATGCAAAAAGATCTATGTATCTTCCCATTATTGGATCGTTGAAAATCAACAATTTACAATTTTCAATTCAAATATTCAAAAAATGACTAGTGCAGTATGGTCGATGAAACAGTGTCCTATTTTACTCGCACAGTGTTATGATAAAAAACCATTAGTTTACAAGCTACGTGTAGATGTCACTAACAAAAGTGATTTTGCAGGTAATGTAACGAGAACCTAACCACAAAATCAATCCGCGGCGTACTCTGTTCACGAAGTGAAATAAACTGTTTCCCCGAGTGTTTAGGTAAATTACTCAACTAGAAAAATGCCGGACCACTTAGGAGAAGACATGAGGAAAATAAAAAGTGAAGATGAGAAAGAAGAAAAGGAAATAAAATGTAAATTACACTGTCTATAAACACCATTTTATGTCAAAGTCATGTGCACAATTGATTTAATATATTTTCGTTATTTTAGCTTTGGACGAAGGCGATATTGCTCTATTAAAAATCTATGTAAGTAAAAGAGTTCGTTAATCTAATGAAACAATATTATTAATTAATTGTACTAACGATTATCACCTCTAAAAATGTGAATTACGTCTACTAATTTTTATACAGGGCCAAGGACAATACACGAAAAGTATCAAAGCAGTGGAAGAGGATATCCAAACGATAATTAAACGTGTTAACGAATTAACAGGGATTAAAGAGTCTGATACTGGTTTGGCGCCACCAGCACTATGGGATCTTGCAGCAGATAAGCAAACTTTGCAGAATGAGCAGCCGTTACAAGTTGCTCGTTGCACTAAAATAATCAATGCAGACTCTATTGACCCCAAATACATTATAAATGTGAAGCAGTTTGCAAAATTTGTGGTTGATCTAGCCGAATCTGTTGCTCCTACCGACATTGAGGAGGGCATGAGAGTTGGTGTTGATCGCAACAAGTACCAAATTCACATTCCATTGCCACCTAAAATCGATCCGAGCGTAACAATGATGCAGGTCGAAGAAAAACCTGATGTTACGTATAGCGATGTTGGTGGCTGTAAAGAGCAGATTGAGAAGCTGAGAGAAGTTGTAGAAACTCCGCTTTTGCACGTCAGTATTTTATAATTAGACTATTTTACAATAAGTACCAGACTTTTTATGAAGATATAAATTTCTATTACAGCCAGAGAAATTCGTTAATTTAGGAATTGAGCCACCAAAAGGTGTTCTATTGTTTGGTCCTCCAGGTACAGGAAAAACACTGTGCGCCAGGGCTGTAGCCAACAGAACGGATGCCTGTTTCATTCGTGTGATTGGCTCAGAATTGGTCCAGAAATATGTTGGAGAGGTATGTAAAACAAATTGAAATTTGATGATGAAGATATATGATATCATGTTGTTTTTAATATTAGGGAGCTCGTATGGTGAGAGAGCTGTTTGAAATGGCTCGTAGCAAGAAAGCGTGTTTGATATTCTTTGATGAGATTGATGCTATTGGAGGTGCTCGGTTCGACGATGGAGCTGGAGGGGACAATGAAGTGCAGCGAACAATGTTGGAGTTGATCAACCAACTTGATGGGTACGTTAAAATGTCGTTAATCTTACTGGATACGTAATAAATTAGTTGTAATACTTTATAGATTCGATCCAAGGGGAAATATCAAGGTGCTAATGGCAACAAACAGACCAGACACATTAGACCCTGCGCTGATGCGACCAGGTCGTCTGGACAGGAAAGTGGAATTCGGTCTGCCAGACCTGGAGGGCCGAACTCATATTTTCAAGATCCATGCGCGTTCCATGAGTGTTGAAAGGGACATCAGATTCGAGTTGTTAGCTCGTCTATGCCCCAATAGCACAGGCGCTGAGATTCGCTCTGTGTGCACAGAGGCTGGCATGTTCGCCATTCGAGCCCGTCGCAAAGTGGCCACAGAGAAAGACTTCCTGGAGGCAGTGAACAAAGTCATTAAGTCCTACGCCAAGTTCTCGGCCACTCCGAAATACATGACTTACAACTAAATATTCTACCCATCGAGAATATTGTATTACCGATTTAATTTAACTGTTAATTATAGCTACGCAATAAAGTGGAATGTGTTCTTTTCTCAGTATTTTATTCTTTGTAGCGTTTTAAGTGGTATAAAAGTTTAGTTTTATTGGTGCATTGGGTTTGTTAATTAGTAGAGACAACACACCGAGTTGGCCACCTTGCCAGGTGAACTTGAGCTGCCGGCACATCTAAAGTAGGATGTTTTTATACTGATTTTCATTGCATTTATAAGAATAAAGAGTATTGAAATCGCTTTGTGCTTCAATTATTTCAATTGAGGAGATGTAACTTACTCGTAACAGTAATACTTGCATATTCTGCTCAGCAAACCGTCTGGCAATGCAAGAACGAGGTCCATGGCCAAATGGCAGCACCACGTATGGGTGCACGGACTTCCCACTGCCAATTTTGTTTTCGCGAAGCCACCTTTCTGGGACAAACGAGTCTGGACTGTCAAAGTACTCCGGGAGCCTGCAGATTATCTGATTCTGTGTCACTACCACTGACTGCAAAATGTAAGTGAGAGAATTGATATATTTTTATTATATTTATTTTATGTAACTCCAAAATTTTAAAAAATAATAAGCCAGCTATTTGGGACACCTTGTATGAAAATATTGTTGAAAACTCACTCCTTTAGGTACTTCGTAGCCACTAAGAACAATATCAGTTTGCAAAATGCGACCAATTCCAACAGAAATAGGGTTCAATCTCAAACTTTCTTTCACAACAGCCTTTGTGAAAGAAGCATTTCGTAAAACGTCTGCTGTAATTGGTTGATTAGGGTCAGGCAATAATTGCACAGCTTCTGCTCTCAGTTTTTCTTGGGCATTTTGATTTTTTGCTAGATGATAGAAAGTGAAAGCTGTGCTATAGGTGGTCTGAAAGTATTTTCAGATGTGTTACAGCTAATTTTTAGTACTTAATCAATTATTTTTAACTGTATATTGATTAATAGAAATATTTACAGTGTCTATACCAGCTAGTAGCATGTCACAAGCCATGCCTACAATGTCCTTGATGTCCAAAGCAGAATTTTCAAAATAGGCGTTTAGGAATGATTTGTTTTTATGAGATTCGTTGTTCTTTCTTTGGGATATTAGCTCTAACGCGACTCTAATAAATAAATTTAATAAGTAAATAGTGAAATTGATCTCAATGAAATTTTAATTTAATTTTAAAAATATGATTTGAATATTTATTCTGATAACTAAATATATATATAGTTAATATAAGCAAAATTTAAATTTGAAAAATTTAGCAATACAGTTTCTATGATTGTTCTTACGATTCCATGTATGTTTGTGCTTTGCGTAATCTTCGATAGAGGGGTGTTTCAAAAATTTTCCATAAATGGAGACTATTGTCCAATTTTAAAATTGCATTATTAGTTGCAATAGCAGCGTCTATTAACTTTGAGCTTCTCGAATCTTTGTGTCTTTCTTCTTTGGAGAAACAGTTTAGTGTTACATCGAATACAACTAAACATGTTACTGAAAAAAAAGAAATTTATAATTAGCTAGAGTTTGATTTGAGTCGAGAATGGTAGTAGACAATTACATTCGAGATATAAACGCGATAAAATTGGTAAAAGATCTTCAAATTTTTCTTTTGTGCATAGTTCAACAAATTCTTTTACAACAATGTCTGTTTCTTCTATGTAATTTATTATATTTTGGGGTTTGCTAGAGACTTTTTGGAATTCTTTTCGGAGTCTCCACCACTCTGGTCCATTCCTATAATTTCAAAAGAAAATTCAATTTGTATAACACAATAAAACGTTTATGTATTTTATTAAAAATTATCTAAAAATCCAAGAATGTATTTTATATTATGTATTTTCACTAACATTATATTAAAACTCCAGGAAAGTATTTATATCAGAGTTCTATAAAAAATTCAACATATTTCCAATCAAAATTCGAATGTTTCAAAAAGAAAATAAAACGAAGTAATATTACGTAGGTAAGAGACCCCCAGTGCTGTACAAATCAGGCCTATCCTTCCTATACTTCAAAAGTGCCAAATGACTTCTTCTTTCTGGATGCAAACCAGATTCAGCTTTAAAAATTTCGGCAATGTCTTCTGGCTTATAAATCCATACAACATTCACATTCGGCACAATTTCTTCGCGAACCAGCGGTCCAAATCGTTTCAATTTTTTCAGTCCACTATCATACAGCCTGGCAAAACTATATTCACCTGAATTTTCGATTAACATAACAATAAAATGAACATACAAAAAATAATCAAAATAAATCTGAAAATCATAAATTTAAACGAATATTAATCTTGTTTACTGAAATAATATTTAGTGTTATTAAACTAGACGTACCAATGACTGGCAAATATTTATACAAAGTCCCAATAACAGGCAAAGATTTTGGCCCAGGGATTTCCCTGAAGGGCCTCGGAGGGCCCTCACTTGGTGCAGCCCTGTCCCCTACAAGACTACTACAATAAAATCGCCTGTACACAATTCTCTTACGCTTGAGCACACTGCATGTTTTAAACCGTGCATACATCGCATTCACGAAATTATTTACAGAATTAAAAATGTTAGAGATCGAAGGAGTTCGAAGGAAAAATCTGAGAACGATCTAAAGACAAGGCATCCACTTCGCAACGATTTCCGAGACTATCTGGATCTTTTCGAGCGAAGTGATTCTAAGTTTTTTGTTCTTTATTTTCCTGTTTTGTTGTCTCTTTCGCACCTGGCGCCCTTCAGTCCCTGTTCAGGTCACAAGTAGAATCTCAATGTGCTGCATATTTCTCGCATGAACTCGATACCATACTGATAAGAATTGTTAGCAGTCAGATTCTATGTCCGAGAAGTTTGCATAAATAAAAGTTGGAGCGGAAAAGTAGGTCTTCGTTTATATTCATGTCTCCCCAATTTAATTCGTTTGGTTTTTTAAATAACTGTAAACTTTGAAGTAAAGTTGTTATATATATCGATAATTTATCGATGTAATATCGTCTTAGCAAATATTAATAGTTATATTATA
>CM052344.1:10219012-10242534 GCA_028455595.1 Lasioglossum vierecki | reverse complement strand
AAGAATAAAGACAATTCGCTTACATTTCTTATATGAATTCTTTCTGTCTTAGAGACAGAACACTAAATGTTAATGGAGTTTAAAAAACATTATGAAATGTTTTGAAACGATTTGATCTTTCGTACGAATTTAATAATTCAATAATCATTGAAAATAAGATTTTTAAAATATTCAAAGAATAAAAACAAATCGTTTACATTTCTTAAACGTATATTTGGCATTATTGTTAATGGAGCTTAAAAATTGTTTTGCAGTCTATGTTTCTCGATAGGTTTACGATATTTCCATTAATCGTTTAAGCGTGACGGGGCACGAGCCTCTATCACTGCTTGTTATTAATTATACGACGTGCCAGTGATCCAAGTAACACATCCTGTAGGGTCTGCGGAACGAGTGTTGCCGTGGAGTCACTGACCCAAGTTTGTTTGAACAATTCGTTCGTTGTTTCCTCTCCACGGTTCACGAAAAAATTTCATAAACGCGTGCATCGTTTCGGAGAAAGTTTTTCTGTATACATTTTAAAGAACTCGTTCCCACCTACACTAGGAAGCTTTCAAAAGTAGACGGGTTTTCTCGTCCACCCCTCTCCTTACCTTTCCTTGCCGCGACTCCGATAAGAATATTAAAGTCTACTCACATTCTTGTGTCTACATTATACAGTGGATCCAAAAAGTATTTCAACACTACATTTCCGATGCTAGAAAGATTGTCGATATTTAACCCATGGATATAAATTAATATATAGTAATATAAACGAAAACTTTATATTAATATAAATAAAAACTTGTAAAAAGCGGGTTTTACTATTTTTTGCGTAATTCAGACTAGTAAACTAACCCATCCACTAAGTATGTCCATTTATTAAGAATAAGTTATTATGACTTGAATTATTATAATTATTAGATTGTGGATCTTTATACGGAATATAGATAATCTGCATTGATTGTGGGAACCAGGGATAAAATAAAAAAATGATTTCATCCCTCAATGACTTCGTTGCATTAAAAAAAATCAAACCTTAAAGGACTCTCAACATTCTATGAAAGAACAAGTCGCAGCTACACACATCCGAGCAGGACATACTAGATATACCCACGAATTCCTGATAAACAAACAAAATCCACCAGAGTGTACAACATGCGCCGTGACCGACAACATCCAACATGTCTTACTCAAATGTCCTAGATTCTCTTTACAACGTACCAGTTTTGCCATCAAAGATGACCTTAAGTCTAATCTAGGAGAAGACAACATTGGAAACGTTCTCCTCTTTTTTATGTCCATCGATTTATATAAACTATTATAAATTCACCTTTGTATAAAATACTTTAGATTGTAAATTATGTGGTCACCTGGCTGTTAGAGCGACCATATTAAAATAAACAATAAATAAATAACATTATGAAATTCTTTCAATTTACGAGTCCTTTACTGTTTTATATAGTTTATATATATATATATATATTTTTTTTTTTTATTATTTTTATATATGTATTTTTTTATTATTATTATATGTATATGTATTTTTTAAATTATTTTTATATATGTATTTTTTAATTATTTTTATATGTATATGTTTTTTTTAATTATTTTTATATATGTATTTTTTTATTATTATATACATGAATTTTTTTTGTATTACATATATATATATATTTATATGTATTTTTTAAATTATTTTTATATATGTATTTTTTTATTATTTTTATACATGTATTTTTTTATTATTTTTATATATGTATTTTTTTATTATTTTTATATATGTATTTTTTTATTATTTTTATATGTATACGTATTTTTTTATTATTTTTATATATGTATTTTTTTATTATATATATGTATTTTTTTTATATATTATATTTATATATATATATATATATTTATATGTATTTTATTATATATATATATATATTTATATGTATTTTATTATATATATATATATTATATATTTCACCTTTTATATTTAACCAATTTCTTTATAAATGCGTAAAAGTTATCATTTTGAATATTAACATATTCATATGTTATATTCATATTATATATACATAACATATGATACAGTATCATAAACTTTCCTTTCATCGATTTTCATATTCTAACTTCCTGCCTAAGGGTTTCTCGCGGTACCCCAGTCGTTAAAACTTCATGTTGACAAAGATCGTATCTGGAAGACCGGCAGAGAACACGCAATGGGCGCACAGTTATTCACGTATAAGGCTGCCTAAAAAGGAAAGGTTCGTAAGCTTGGACCGTCGCGTCGTATTCATTTTAAATGCAACTATACGCAGGATTATATGATAATACCATATCGATTGTACCATTATTTTTTTGGGCATGTCTCTTCTTTGTTATGGGACGGAGTTGTCTTGTATCTTTCTGTTTTTGTATTGTAAACACTTATGTAAAAGGGCGTCAGTCCGTCTATTCATATGTATAAATAAAAATTAGATTATTCATATAAATAGAAATCATTGAGAACAGCTGGACTGATTTGGCTATTTTTTTTTTTAATGTTCGTAGTAGTTCGAATAAGCGTTTCTCTTTTTCTCGATCGACAAATAGTTTAAACTACATAAAATGATATTGGCGCACAGTTCGAATAAGGTTTTAGGGAAAGAAAAGTTGCCCGTGAAAAATGGAAAATTCGGGAGAAACTAAAAGTGCTTTTTGAATCATATTTCAATACAACAAAAAAAAGTCGCAGCTGTTAAACAATATTTCAATAGTTTGGACAGGATAACGTCCCCCAGGTCAGCTAGTAATAAATAATAATATGAGCTCCACTAAAGATATCTATACAATCATTTCTTATCAAATTATTTTTATTACGTCAATAATCGTAAAATAAAAAATCTGGAACCGGTTATTTTGACCAGTGATTGTTTAATGTAAATCAAAATAACACCTTGAAGTATTTTCAAGACATACATAAATTTAAAAGGTATAAGTAACTTATCTCCAGCATAATTAAATTTTTACAAATCTGTAAATTGAAGTAATCGTGAATAGGTGAATTGAGTAGTGGAATTGCTATGGAAGTTTTCAGTATTTTTCACGTGCTTAATATACGTGATACAAAATCAAGGTGGAAGAATTATAGGCAGCTTTATACTTTAAACATCCACACACTATGACGCAATACTCTCTTAACAAATATTTTTTCTTTCATTCGTTGATAAGATCTGAATTTTTCGTCCAGCAGTTATTATCTGCGTGATACGAACTTATAATATTGAGCACGAACACGAGTTCTATATATAGGTATTAAGTAAGCATACGATAATTTCATTAACGGAATAAAGAGTGACCGCACGTCGCGTCAGTGTGGTAGAGACACGGAAAATATTTGCAAATCGTGCTGATGAAGCAGAACGAGGAAATACGTACCGTCTGAAAAATGACCTAATCACTTTACTAGAACAACCAGCAGACAAAGTGTTTCAAGTGCACTTTACACATAATAACTTTTTCATTATATGAGCCGTTTATTTTGAAAGTGGCCCGTATCCATTTTCCAGAAAAATCAATCTAGCAATTTTAATACCTACATTTCTACGTTATCTTTTCATTTTGAAGCAAAATGTAACAAATACATTTAAAATTACAATGATTTTGTAAAAGGGACATTAGCTTTTCTCCGGAATTTTCCTATTTCCGAACAACTTTTCCAATATTTATTTCCCTGAAAACCTTATTTAGATTATAACGAACATTTTTGTTTTTAAATTAGTTAAATCGGTCCAGCAATTAATTAATAATAATTGGAACAGCATTTAATTTGTATTTATATAGAAGATATGAGCCGGTTATGTTGAAAGTGAACCAAGTCCATTTAAGTTTAAATTGAAATGGACCGATTTAGCTAATTTGTTTTAAAAAATGTTCGTAATAGCTCGAATAAAGTTTTTGGGAAAGAAAAATTGGAAAAGTTGTGCGTGAAAAATGGAAAATTCGGGAAAAACTAAAAATGCTTTTTGAATCATATTTCAATACAACACAAAAACGAACGTCGCAGCTTTTAATCAATATTTCCATAGGAATTTACATTATTCACGTCTTAAGGTTTTTAGGAAAAGATAAATTGGAAAAGTGCCATGAAAAATGAAATATTTGCGAATAACTAAAAGTGCTTTTTTCTACGGGATTTTTGTATGAATTCAAGACCATAACCCACGATTCAAACGATGGATACGCATATAATAATATACATAATTAATACGATCACAATATTTAAAATAATAAAATACAGATAATTAAAACGATCAGAAACAAAATTAAAAGGCTAGGACAAAATATAAAATGTAAAAACATATGTCTTATGCAAAAAGTGCAAAATAAAAAATACATTTTCAGAATTCTCTAATCATAAAACATTTTTCTGTCCAGGTTCTACTGCTTCAACTGCTTCCTATAAAAATGTGCAATTTGCATAAACATCCGGATTCGATTTGTAACGAAGTGAATAAAATTATTCTACAGAAAAACCTCACTCGAGCAACCAATGTAGATTGTCACAGATTGTTGCACACGGGCAAAAGATTCGAGTGCGTCAGAAAAGTTGTTAGGGCAAGTGCTCGCGATTAAAGGATCGCGTCGCGCTCCAGCACTCGCGACGATCAACGCTTTTAATGGGCACGTTCTCTCGTTCACGGTCATGTAAACTGGGTCATAGGCCTGGCATCGATGAACCACGAGGCGAATTGAAGGAATTGCCACTTCGCTAACCAGCGAAATCATTACTTTCGTTACACCGAGTTACGTCAATTTATTATCCACACAATTAGCTCGGATAACCAATTTTTTCCGTTCGGGCGAATGGCGATTCCATTGACCATTGATCTCGTTGCATTGGTTCAACTTTAACTTATCTCTCAATTAAGGAAGAATAAAAACCGAAGAGTACATGAAGTATAAGACTACAGGATGTCCCAAAATTCGTGTACTTCCCGGAAATGGGAGGTTCCTTAGGTCATTTGAAGCGACATTTTCCTTTACCAAAATGACGCCAGCGGCTTTGTTTAGGAGTTATTAACAAAAAACACAGACCAATCAGAGCGCGGCTAGAGTAAACGGAGTCCGACTCAGCGACAGGTCCCGCTTCGCGTGGCGGCTCCATTGGCCGAGCCAGAATCAATCCGCTGTAGCCGCGCTCTGATTGGTCCGTGTTTTTTGTTAATAACTCCTAAACAAAGCTGCTGGCGTCATTTTTGTAAAGGAAAATTTCACTTCAAATGACTCAAGGAACCTCCCATTTCCGGGAAGTACACGAATTTTGGGACACCCTGTATAAGTATAAGAGTATAAAACTGATTAAGAAACTGATAAGAAAAGCCAGTAAGTAAATAACAACATTTCCTATAATGCTCGGTACTGTCGCTGTTATCGATTAATCAGCAGAAGATACGTGAGACTGATTAGGGGTCTCTTCTACGGTACTGTTATCTATCACCAGGTGATCGATACTTGAACACTGTCCAAATAATAGCTCAACGTTTCTGTCTGCTGCATTCTGTGAAAACTGAATGCAAGGAAACATGACGTGCATGTTATTTGAGACTTGTCCTCTGTAAATTACAGATAAACGTGTGAATCATTCAAGCAATATTAGTCGTGTACTGAAATGTTATTGCCAACGATACCGAATAAATTTTCTTGGAATTTATGCTTAAAAGATAGCCATGTTTAACAGACCCAATCAATACCTGTCAAAATGACCGGTTCCAAATTTTTTATTTTACGATTATTGATATAATAAAATTAATTTTATTAGAAACTACCTGACCCTACAGATGTTGTCTGTCCAAATTTCAATAAATTTGTTTGTCATCGTTTTGTGAATTTGTGGAAAGCTATTGGGAATGTGTACACAAAGTAAAAAAAAATATTTAAAAATATTGTTGAATCCTAAACGCACAATCTTTTTTAAAAAAAAATTTTTCTGGAGTATTGCATTGTCATCCAGTTACTTTTTAAGGCTCGGTAGACTTAGTGTTAGAAAGTCTATTAATTAGTATTATGTGTATAGATTTCGTGTATCATAATTGAAAAATTCATGTAATATGTTGAAATATTGACAGTTGTAGCAGAATTCTGAAAAATTTATCTCAACACTTTACCTATCAGAAGTCTATAAATAGGATTTTCAACAATTATGCTATACCAAAAAAAGCATAGAAATGTTCTTTTTCATTGTAATGTTAAATGAAACTATCAGATGACGTTATTGAGGGTGACTTGTTAATTCACAATGAAAATTGTTTTTGATATTAAATTTTCCATTAAAAAGTGTTTAGCCATGTACCATGGATTTTTCAAAATTATGCAATAATCACCGGTCGGCAATGCGTTAAGATTTGCCAACAATTTACAAACGATCAAATTCAACAAAAATAAATATATACATAATCAACAATTTCATTTCGTCTTTGTTCAACTAAGAGAAACTGAAGTCATCTCTATCAAAGATTCACTGCAGAACATTTATGTGCATACGACATACATAACAAGTTTCCGTTTCATAAAGTGAAAAGGAAAAAGTGAGCACATGGATTACGTCGATCCACCTTGATCACGGATGCAAGGAGAACTACGTTCAAGAAGAATGTTCCCCTCGACTGACCAGTTTCCATTTCGGTGTAGAAACTCGCCTCGATGACAGAAGATTTGCCCCCGAAACGATCTTGCTTTTAACGATATTCCTTAAGTGGTGGATCGCCTTTAAGGAAGATCGCACTGATTGGGGATTCATTTGATATTGGTTTAATCAACGGCCTACTTTCTAACAATTTTATGTACTGACACAGGGTGTCCCATGTAAAAAGTGTTGAATTTCGGGTTTGCCATTCATTTAAATCGCAAATTCATTTATTCTATTTAATATTTTATAGTAAAATAAAATAGATGTACATACGTTACATATCCATTGGCAAAATAAACTTTTTTTCTTAGTATATTTATACATATGCATATGTAGAAATTGATATTTGCATAAAAATCCACAGCCTAGTACATAACTAGTTTTTACAGGGTGTCCCATGTAAAAATTGTTGAATTTCGAGTTTGCCATTCATTTAAATCGCAAATTCATTTATTCTATTTAATATTTTATAGTAAAATAAAATAGATGTACATACGTTACATATCCATTGGCAAAATAAACTTTTTTCTTAGTATATTTATACATATGCACATGTAAATATAGATATATATATAGTTATATGTAGATATTGATATTTGCATAAAAATCCACAGTCTAGTACATAACTAGTTTTTACAGGGTGTCCCATGTAAAAATTGTTGAATTTCATTTAAATCGCAAATTCATTTATTCTACTTATCATTTTATAGTAAAATAAAATTCATTTATTCTACTTATCATTTTATAGTAAAATAAAATAGATATACATACGTTACATATCCATTGGCAAAATAAACTTTCTTCGTTGTATATTTAAACATATGCATATGTAGACATAGGTATATATTGTTATATGTAGATATTGATATTTGCATAAAAATCCACAGTCTAGTACAAAACTAGTTTCTACAGGGTATCCCATATAAAAATTGTTGAATTTCGGGTTTGCCATTCATTTATTCTATTTATCATTTTATGGTAAAATAAAATAGATATACATACGTTACATATCCATTGGCAAAATAAACTTTTTTCTTAGTATATTTATACATATGCATATGTAGACATAGGTATATATTGTTATATGTAGATATTGATATTTGCGTAAAAATCCACAATCTAGTACATAACTAGTTTTTACGTGTACGTACACCTGTTCGGAAAAGAACGAATTCGTTGACCCACTTCACAAGGATTCGCGATATTTCAGCATGATATATCCACTTATACGCAAGACGTTTACAATTGTGAGCTACCTCGAAGGCTGTTGCTTGCTGTCGACCATATAAGGACCTCTAAACGAATGAAGCTTGAACGGGTAAGGCATCAGCGCCTCGCGCTACAACGTGGAACTCCGCAAATTCAATGAAGTCACTTTACGCTCACGTCACAATTGTATAATCTCTGCCGAATAGTTGTAGAAATCCATTTGAGCCCATTTCTTGAACTGTATTCGAGCTTACATAATGTCCCTATTAACCCTTTGCACTCGGAACTCTATTTCAACACGAAAACTAAATACTCTTTCTGACCTAGAATATCTCTGTATAATTTTTTTCATTTTATGCATATTAATTATAATATGCTTATTAATATGTGTATTATTAATTATAATAATAAACATTTGAGATTTTTGTTTGACAATTATTTAAATTGCAAAAGTATTTTCATGGGAATTTATTGGATACATTTTTTGACACCAGTATACATCATGGTAAAAATTGAAGAAAATGTAAATAAAAATCTTGTTACTTTTATAATACTAGATAAAATAGATAATAGATAATAATAGTAGGTTTAGTGTTAAACTGATGCAATTTACTGGCGTAATATTCAAATATTTCGTAAATCACATTAAATACAAACAGATTAAATAATGTAAAAAATATTTTAAACAATGATACAGTACGTTTCAGTGGTGCCTAATAACTTTACTTCCATTATTATGGAACACACAAAAATAATTAAGTTATCAATCAATTTATATTGTTACATTCTTCTTTCTAATATTGCTCTTGCAAAAGGGAATTCCTGTGAATGGAATATCTGGAATATATATGGAGCCAAGTTCTCTATGGCCGTAAAAGGTTGTGATATCAAACAAAATACGGCCAAGTTCGTTAGCTCACAAATACCTCTTACAATACTGAAAAAAGCGTTTGTAAAAATTAGTTTAAAAGAATGCTCTTTAATTTTTAAAGAGTTACAGGTGTCAGGATGAAGGGCCAAATTATTCATACTTGGCCGCTACCAAACATCTTTCATGGCCATTGGTTTAGAAAGTAACGGCCAAGTATGAATAATTTGGCCCTCCATGTAACTCTTTAAAAATTAAATAGCGTTCTTTTAAACTAATTTTTACAAACGCTTTTTTCACTTTTAACTCAATTAGCTCGTAATTATAATTCTGGAGTAATTCAATTGTAATTCTGCACAACTCTGATGAAACTGTGGTTTTACGATTCATAAATAGACTGCGGATGTTTATGTAAATACATATTTCGATATGCAAATATTATTTTGTACATTTCATATGTTTTCTACCATGTGCATATGCACATATATACATATACCGGGCGGGACATTTAAATGGGAACACCTAAATGTCTCGGTTATTATTTATTCGTCATACATAACATCTCCACAGTATAAAGTTGTACTATTTCAAGGGGTGAGTTGGATGATGGTAAAAAGTTTTTCTCAAGGTCATTTTTTACAAGATTTCAAGGTCATCGATATGTTTTTAAATGAAATCATTTTTCATTTTCACTTTCATTATTGTTAAATTCAAAGATCTGTTGCGAGTATTACTATAAAGTTTCTTGAAAATTTGAAGTGTCACTGACCAATGGAAATCATCGGTACATGACTAATTACGGACTTCCATGTGAACAAGGAAGTTGCGTTTTCTCTTGGAATGCGCACGTATGTACTCCGCCGGAACAATAGAATACTCTTATCCGGTTAAGTGAGTCGTTTAAAAACATTTCAGTTCACTTAGTCCGATTTCTTCATTATTTTCTTTTCGAAAGTTCCGCGGTGACTCGAACGGAATTCGAATCAGTACGCTTCTTTAAATAATTCAATGAAAATTAGTATATCGTTCATTCAAATATTGTTGAAAACAAATATAAGTTGCAGAAATATAAATTACAACAAATTTTGAGAGATATATTTAATATAATCAGTAGATAGCGGATCCTTATGCATTTACAGAAATATTAAATAGATGAAATTCAAAATTGTTGGAAAATTTAAAAAATTGAAGATGTTAATATATAATTCCTCCATTAAAATTATTAAGGGAATAAATAATCTATATTCTATTTCTTACAATCAATGTAGACAATTTTTATTTTACATAAAGATCTGCCGTCTAATAATTTGTAAACAAAATTCTTTAAAATAATTTGTAAACAAAATTCTTTAAAATAATTTGTAAATAAAATTCTTCAAAATAATTTGTAAACAAAATTCTTCAAAATAATTTGTAAACAAAATTCTTTAAAATAATTTGTAAACAAAATTCTTAAAAATAATTTGTAAATAAAATTCTTCAAAATAATTTGTAAATAAAATTCTTCAAAATAATTTGTAAACAAAATTCTTTAAAATAATTTGTAAACAAAATTCTTCAAAATAATTTGTAAATAAAATTCTTCAAAATAATTTGTAAATAAAATTCTTCAAAATAATTTATAAACAAAATTCTTTAATATAAATAGCAGTACGGGAACTGTCCTTTGAAGTAAATTTCAAATGAAACACTTAAGGAAGTTAAAGTTAAAGGAACTGTTTTGAAAACTGGAAAAACCATTGATAATATTCTTAGGAAAATGCTGATCGATCAAAAGGGCGGATATACAATTTTGCGGTCTCACGATCTTCACGGTAAAGTATCGCGATAAGGTTAAGTGTAAGGCATGGATCCGTTCCCGGGAAACTTTCTCTTGTTCGTGAGTCATTCGGACATAGCTTCTTCCTTATGTCATATCCTACTCGAGCATTGGGCCAAGTCGACTTTAATTATCGATCATTCGCCTCTCGATGATTTGCGATATTCAACAGTTCTTGTCGGAGCGATTATCGTTTTTTGTGCGAGTAGGCGCGTACTTTAACTACTTCTATTTTAAATGATTTCTAATTACTTGTGATGCATTCGAATTGTGTTGCAAAATAAATGGAAATTCAAACAAAATATGTTAAATTAGCTTCACCTAACAACTCGGTTAATCAATTCATTTCGTTTAATATTTTATGTAAAATTGTTTTCTTTATTTTAATTGGATGAAGTATTTGAAATAACGCAATTATTAACTCTTTCTTTTATTGATCAAATAAATATAATAAGGTATTTGAAATGATTGTTTGTTATCTCATTTATTTTTTTCATTTCATTTCATTTATTATTTTTGCAAATTATAAGAAATAGCAGAGGCAGAGTTACTGTTTCGTTTACTATTTTTTTGAATTGTCAGAATTTTTTAAAAGTTTTACAAGTGAGGAAAGCAAGCCAAAACTGGATTTTCTGATTTTCCCTATAACTGCCCTTAAAATATATATAGTAAAACATTGGTATAATTATTATTATTTGTGCATTAAATGATACCGGAAAAATGGAAATAGATTTTATATAAAAAAAGATTTAAACCAGGTTCTGCGACATGAAATAATTATTAAAATCGGTTCAGTGAGGTATAGGAACAATAGCTAACGATAATCAAGGAAGATCGAGTTCACGAAGATCCCTGAGCAGCTTTGATACACGACCACCTCATTCGCAGTCTTGCATTCCTTGAAATTAATTGTGATGAATTCCCACGATTGGCAGAGCAAATTTCACGGCCGAGGAACAACCATGAACTTTCCACTTAAAACGTAATAAATTTCTATCTGCCTCGAATCTCGAGTGCTCCATATCGAGTGATCGCATAATTAATGATCCCACTGTTGATTTTTTTACCATTCAATTGATTCAATAAGAGGAAAGAGAGGAACATGTTGTTTTAGATCAAATTATTTTGATATCTCGACTGAGTGTATTTGCTTTTCTTGTTTACGAAAATAAATTATTTATTGTATTACAGAACAATTAGTATTCTTTTCATAGCACAATTACACTCTGGCTGTTCGAAACACTTTTCATGCAACTTCTAAGCAGATTCCTCTGTATTGATAAAAAAATGGAAAATAACAATGGTGGATATTATTCTAACAAAATAGTTTTCTATAATATCGGAAAAAGATTGATAGACGGCTAACTGGTTTCTTGAATTCGTCCCTATATTTATTTACGGAATATTACTACAAATAACTAAATTTTGTTCAAATTAAGTTCACGAGACCCGTGAAAATTACGGGTCCTAATATCTTTATCCAACAAATTAATTTCTTTGGCAATATATTATTTAAAAAATTGTTGAAAATCTGGAGACATGACTGCGGATCTTCATGCATTTATAGCAAAATTAAGTAGATGAAATTCAAAACTGTTGAAATATTTTTAAAATTGAAGATGTCGATATCTCGATTACTCTTCTATTAAAATAATAATTTTGAAGGGAAGAAATAACATGTTCAAAACTGTTGAAATATTTTAAAAAATGAAGATGTCAATATCTCAATTTCTCTTCTATTAAAATAATAATTTTGAAGGGAAGAAATAACATGTTCAAAACTGTTGAAATATTTTAAAAATTGAAGATGTCAATACCTTGATTTCTCTTCTATTAAAATAATGATTTTGAAGGGAAGGAATAACATGTTAAAAACTGTTGAAATATGTTAAAAATTGAAGATGTCAATACCTCAATTTCTCTTCTATTAAAATAATGATTTTGAAGGGAAGGAATTACATGTTAAAAACTGTTGAAATATGTTAGAAAATGAAGATGTCAATATCTCGATTTCTCTTCTATTAAAATAATGATTTTGAAGAGAAGAAATAACATGTTCAAAACTGTTGAAATATGTTAAAAATTGAAGATATCAATACCTCAATTTCTCTTCTATTAAAATAATTATTTTGAAGGGAAGAAATAACATTGAATTTGGTGTCTATTTCTTGCAATCGGTGCATACAATTTTTATTTTGCAAAAATATTTGCAGTCTACTAATCACTTTCAGTGTTCCGTAAACCTAGCATTAGCACAGTTTAGGGTAATAATTAATTACTGAAAAATTTAAGGGAACTGCGCACGTAATTCATTAGGAAGAAAGCTTGTTACGTTAGAAATAATATAACACTTAAGCTGGCAATGTAAGCTACTTGTAGCAATACTGTACTTGCTAGATAAACCAGTCGGATTGAAGCCATAATAAATAAATCAATATCTGAAAGTGGCATTAACGTTGTCACTTTGTCCTCCTTGGTAGCTTACTGAATCTCGTGGTATGGAGACTTCAATGACGGATAAAGCAACGAGCGATGTACTCGCAGGACATCTTCAGTGAGAATTTGCAAAAACGAAAGGGCAAGAGTCGAAATTAGGCTGATTCTAACATTAATGATTAACAGGACGAGAATGGAGATTCGAAGACGTAAGAGTGTCCCGAGGCGTCTATGCATTCCTAAAACGGAAACCACTTTATAGCGCTTCCGGTGGCTAATACAGATATCCTCTTCGGGGATGAAGCACGCCTATATTTAGATCTGGGGCATAATACTGCACATTCATCGCACGACGTTCACGGAAACACGTGTCTATAATTGTTATCTCTAGTTCCGAACGAAACATCGTTCCCATATGGGACTAAAAAAAGGGTAGAGGGGAAAACTAAAATAATAATTACATGGAGGCCGTAACGATTTCTATACGGACATCGGGCTTGGGCATTATCGAAATAAATTATTGGAAAAATAATTATTAAGATATCGTATTCTTAACCTTAGCAAAGAGTTGACAGCGACGTTAAATAAATATAAAAATTATTTGAATACATGCCATTTGATGTAATCATATGTTGGTTTATCTCAACAATTAAATTAATAAAAAAAAATGATTTCATTGTTTGAATTTGAAATAAAATTCAGATAATCCTTCATTTGATCATGTAATTTTTATTCCTTCGAACAACCTTTTCTTGAGGTGAAACTATTTATTATTTTACTTGATGAATATAATTGAAATGAAAAATTATTTGAAAATACTTTTGACTCGACTTAAACATGAGATGAAAATAAATTTGTAAAATACAAATTTTACTTGACCAATGTAATTGAAATGAAAAATTATTTAAAAATGCTTTTGATTCGATTTAAACGTGAAATTAAAATAAATTTGTAAAATAATTAGGAATAATAAAGATTTTCTATGTCAAGTGCAACAAACTAGAGTCGAATAGTTTAATTACCACATTATCGACCGGTGATTATTGCATAATTTTGAAAAATCCATGATACATGGCTGAACACATTTTAATGAAAAATTTAATATCAACAGCATTTTTCATTGTAAACCAACAAATCATCCTCAGTAACGTCATCTAATAATTTCATTTAACGTTGCAATGAAAAAGAACATTTTTACGCTTTTTTGGTACAGCATAATTATTGAAAATCCTATTTGTAGCGTTTAGGATTTAACAATATTTTTAAATATTTTTTTACGTTGTATACACATTCCCAATAGCTTTCCACAAATTCACAAAACGATCACAAAAAAATTTATTGAAATTTGGACAGACAACATCTGTAGGGTCAGGTAGTTTCTAATGAAATTAATTTTATTATATCAATAATCGTTTCATTTAAGATTGCAATGTAAAAGAAAATGTCTATGCTTTCTTTTAGCATGGCACAAATATTGAAAATTCTATTAACAGACTTCCGATAGGTAAAGTGTTAATACGCTCAATAGATTGAAATTAATAAAACAGTGTTTTTAAATGTTAGTAATGTTTTTACTGTTTTAAATTGAAGCTACTCATTCCTATCATAAATGCGTAAAATCCTACTGATTAGTTTCCATATAAGGTTAGTTGTATGAAACCTGTTAGTGGTTCGCGGTCTAGTACCTTGAGAGAACGATACCAATGCTATCAATGACCCGTTGCCGCGCTAGAATTGTTATCACACGTGCATACATACGTGACAATCGATTATTTTATCCATTTAGTTAACCAGCATTTTATCCAGTTATTTAACTAGCCGAGTACACCGAATCTCGTTTGTTAAACAACTGATTGAATCTTCTTGACAATTCTATAATTCTTACGTCAGACCTACGTCCTCCTGGAACTGGGACGAAAATGGCGGTGTATCAGCAAAATAGAACGAACCGTTGCATTCCGATGGCGATAAGCGTATCTTCGTAACGAGCATGCGTTCCACTACCAGTGTAATAATGAGCGTCCTTCGTACTTGTTACTCGACAATTGTTTTACGAGCAACAAAAAGAACCGGTTTCCCTCCAGGATACAACACACTCCTTGTATTTTGCCCTATTTTTTTTTCTCTCTCTCTCTTGTTTAATTTAAACGCGGTCGTGCATCCATTCTTTTCATTTATTTCAGTGTAACAGTGTCCTTTCCTTAATTATTATCTTGTTTATTATCCCACAAGGTAGATCGTTATGTAGTGTTGGAAGTTCCTTTCCGTGATTTTATTCTTTCGAGTTTTGACATAATTTACACAGTCAGGGATAACATTAAGTGAATACCTTTTACAAATTAATAACTTTTTACAAATTGAACAAAAAGGCTCGAGTTCTTTTTTTTTAATGTTAGAAGAATTAGTTTACTGGGTAACGTGTGATAAAAATGTTTCTGCAATTGTTATCGCTCGGAATTCGGAAGATAGTGAAGGTCACAATTCTTAATTTTAAAAATACCCTTTACAAATTAATAACTTTTTACAAATTAAATAAAATAACTCGAGTTTTTTTTAAATGTTAGAAGAATTAGTTTACTGGGCAACGTGTAATAAAACTGTTTCTGCAATTGTTGTCGCTCGGAATTCGGAAGGTAGTGAAGGTCACAATTCTTAATTTTAAAAATACCCTTTACAAATTAATAACTTTTTGCAAATTCAATAAAATGACTCGAGTTTTTTTTTAAATGTTAGAAGAATTAGTTTACTGGGCAACGTGTGATAAAAATGTTTCTGCAATTGTTATCGCTCGGAATTCGGAAGATAGTGAAGGTCACAACTTTTAATTTTAAAAATAACTTTTTACAAATTGAATTAAATGACTCGAGTTCTTTTTTTTTAAATGTTAGAAGAATTAGTTTACTGGGCAACGTGTAATAAAAATGTTTCTGCAATTGTTATCGTTCGAAATTCGGAAGATAGTGAAGGTCACGATTCTTAATTCTTTATCTGTGTCTATACTGAAAATTTAAAATATGCTTTTCGTAGATGTGAGTGAGTTATGTACACGCACAAAGTGTTATCGAAATCGGTTGACGCATACAAAAGCTATTACCATCACAATTTCTCTTCAAAATTTCGAACAACAACAATTTCAATCAAATATTTTTAAGCATTATGTAGAAAACATATCCTTTTAACATATAAAAAACCTCAAATTATTTGGTCTAACTTAAAAAAAGTTATTAGGTTTCTCTCAAAAGGTATCCACTTAATTTGATATCAAAAAGTGTACACATATCAGGTAGAAAAAAAAGTTCAAATTATCTTTCTATATAGTTTTTCAGATCTAATATTTATAATTTTAGATAAACAAATAAAAGTGAAGTCAGGAAATACCGTCACAAGCAATTAGACTTTCAATGAACTTTATAAACAAAGCGACTGCAAACAAAATGAATCACTAACAATTTTAGTGGCGGTCGAATTTTGTAATCGTTACGTGATCTATCGTAATTCTTGAAGAACACTAGAGGGACACATTCACGATACGATTGCACTAAAGAAATGTACCATGGCCAGCGGGTTTCTCGAGGGACGCTCCCTTCTTTGGCAACAGAGAGTTTCATTTTAATTCCCCGAACGAAAGGAAGGGCCCCGGCCGGCTGGCAGCTGTTGCCCGGTGAACTTGTGAGAGAATTCAAGGTGGGTACGGTATGTTTTCAGGTGTCTCGAATGGGACACACCTAACAAAACTTAGATAATTTTCGACGAATTTCTCTTATCTGCTATATTCGTCGATATCGCATTCCAAACAAATTCGTGTTTGTATCAGTTTTGGAAATGTTTACACAATTCGATCAATATGCTCGATAAAAAAACAGGCTTGCGCACAGAGTTGTGCTAATTCAATTACGTAGTTGAATTACATTGTATTTCAATTAATAGTGATTCAATTACGTAGTAAATGAATTACTATATAATTCAAATACAACGTAATTCAATTACTAAGTATTTCAATCAGATTTGAAATTGAAATACAATATAATTGAAATGCAATTTATAATTGAAATACAATATACTTGAAATACAATACAATACAATACATGAAAACAATGTATATTATAATTGTACTCCATTGCAATTACGAATTACATTGTAATTTAATTGACTGAAGATCTGAATTATAAATTACAACATAATTGAATTACAATTTAATTCAATTACAATGTATTTTATAATTATGCTCCATTGCAATTACGAAATACATTGTAATTTAATTGACTAAAGATCTGAATTATAAATTACAACATAATTGAATTGCAATTTATTTCAATTACTTTGTAATTATAATTCTGGAGTAATTCAATTGTAATTCTGCACAACTCTTGGGCACCACCGAAATAAATTATTTCGGAAACGATCGTTAAGATCATTATTTTTAATGTTAATGTTATTTTAGTCATTTTATCTTAATTAATGTATTAACTAAGATATTACATTAATACATTTTATATGTTATTACATTATGCTACACTAATATATGTTATTTTATCTTAGTTAATGCATTATTTTATTTGGCTACATGACATTTGAAATAATCGTATGTTAGTTCGAACAGACAAATAATTATTTCATTATTCGAACTTGAAATTCAATTAAAATAATTTTAAATTCAATTTTAATTCAGATAATCTTTCATTTGATCAAGTATGCATATTCTCAGAAAACTCTATTTTGTTCGTGCACTAAAAAACAATTATAAAAGCGAATGCTGTTAAACTGTAATAAATGAAAAACAAAATTTAATAATGAATTTAGTTACTTCAATAACCTTTTCTCGTGTTGAAACATGTCATTTGAAATAATCATATTAGTTGGTTTGAAAATACAAATAATTCAAAATCATTTGAAACGAAATTCAAATAATTTATCATTCAATTTAAAATTCTATTTATTTCGTATCAATATCCAACGCAATGTCCATTGCGTTAACAATATTAAAAAAGGATGATTAAGAAAGGTTGATAATTGAAATAAAATATTACTTGAAAGTAATTCATTCGATTTAAACGCCACAATGAAAATAAATTTGTAAAATACGAATAATAAAGCATTTAAAATAATTCATTATTTCATATGATTATTTGTTGTCATATTTCAAATAAAACATGTCGATACCTATGGATCTTTGCACGTAGGTCTAACAAGATTACCACCTTGTATGGAAAGTAGAAAGTTTAAATAGTAGAAATTGTAGAAATCTCTTAAAAGTCAACGTAGTAATATTCACGAAACAATGCAGGAAATTTGGAGATGTGAACATTTTGTTTTTTTTCAAGTTGAGTTTCATATTACAAAATTTAAATTGTCATTAAGTAAATAAATTTGAAAACACAAACGCTCCAAGATGTATTATTTTCTTTGTTTTTATGATGTGAATACTATAGGTTTACGGATCTGAAGAAATAAATATTTCACATTATTTTGTAAACAAAGCAAGAACGTGTCTATCTAAATGTTTGGCCATTTTTCCAATAATATATACCCAAAGAAATAAATTTGGTAAATAAATTTGATAAATAATTCCTTAAGGAAGCATTTTTACAATCTTAATCCTTGGCACTCTGAATTATTTTTCAATTTTATTGCCAACAATTCCCAATCACTTAAGTGTTTTATTTGAAATTTATTTCAAAGGATAGATCCTTGACTGCTACTTTGAGAATTTAGTTTACTAAGTATATTAAATATAGCTCCCAAATTCGGTTGTAATTTATATTTGTTTTTAACTAAAAAATAACAAAACTGATCTCTTCTATTGTTGTCAATAGATTTATTATGCAAATTGGAATTTTTAGCTGGTGATTCGTGCCGATTGGTCTGCCAGTACAACTTCCACTACATTAATTCAAACATTTAATCCTTTGCACTCCGAATTATTTTTTAATTTTATTGCCAACAATTCTCTACTATTTTAAGTGCTTTATTTGAAATTTACTTCAAAGAACAGTTTCTCGTCCGCTACTTATTTTAAACAAATTTGTTTACTAATTATATTAAATATAGCTCTCAAACGTTGTTGCAATTTATATTTGTTGAACTTGCATTTATTTTTAGCTAAAAAATAAGACAATTAAATAAATAAAGAAGAAAAAGTAATTTCGAGTCACACTCAATAAAGGAGTGCAAAGGGTTAATAGTCGAAGACCGAACAATAAAAAATGTACCAATTTTGATAGCACTTTATTTTGTGCTGTTAGTGTTGGTTAATAATCGCGAATTAAGAATATTAGAACCTGTCATTTAGACGAATCCCGTAAACCTAATGTTAGTTTAACGATCTCATGTGCAAAGAAACATTTCCAAATATTGAAACTATCTAAACGTAAAACGTAACCGGCTTTCACTGTTACACACCGTGCATTTTAATTGCCTACGAGATTACTCCGATAAGTATCATACAGTATGTCCAACACAAACGTCTGTACGACACGAATACCGAGATTCAAAACACGTGGATTCTTTTCTTTCGAGATTACGTTCAACTGGCATAATATTTACTATCCACACTGTTTTTCAAATCGGGAAAACAGAAACAGAATGGAGAATTCAGTGGAACCGTGTTAGGCAAATTTGTCCGAATGCCAGGAGAATGAGTCATTCATTGATGAATGAATGGTTCACGACCAATTTTTATTATATGTTATAACTAGACAGCAGATTTTATGCATTTATCACAGAAATTAATAAGTGTAATTGAAAACAGTAAACACATTAGCAGAATTTGAAAATACTGTTATATTATTTTTAACCTATGAACCATGTTCAGAAAGAAAATTATTGTAAATATATTATAACTAAACAACGAATTTTATGCATTTATAACAAAAATGAGTAGAGTAAACTGTACAATGGCACCCTATATCAAAATACTCTGTTATATTATTTTTAACTTATCAATTACATGAAGAGAGAAAATAATTTTTTATTTGATTCCAGTTTGAAATTCTGATGGAAAATTTTTATTTTGCATAAAGATCTGCCGTCTAAATATGTGTCACATTTCTTGGAAATGGTTTCCGTAAGCAATAACGAATGGTAATTTATGTGTTCGGTTACAAATAAAATACTAGAAGTACCACTAGTCTTCTTCCTACTAGATCATTGCACAAACTTGTGCCCGATTTGAAAATAAAATTCAATGATTAAATTTGAAAGAATACAGCTTCATTAAATAAATTAAATAGTCGCCATTCTTTTCTAAAAAGAACCTAAGCCAGACCATTGTTCTCTAAAAAGAATGGTAGTCATGTAATTGATTAATAGACTCTGCGAATTTATGACAAGAAAGATGTAAATGAAAACAGAAAAAACATTACAACGATTCAACAAGGTTCATGTAAAATTATCCAGTCATTAAAATTGTTGAAGATATACAGTATATCGTTCCTGCATCTTGACGAAGAATATTTTTATTTTGCACAAAGATTCCTGGTCTATTAATTAATAATGCTATATTCTTTAAAATTTACACATTGAATTATATTTCCAAATCGTATTCGTGCAAGAAACCATTATTCTCTAAAAAGAATGGTGATCATATAATTGATTAATAGCCTCTACAAATTTATGACAAAAAAGATGTAAATGAAAACAGAAAAAACATTGAAATGATTCAACAAGGTCAATGTGAAATTATCAAGTCATTAAACTTGTTGAAGATATACAGAAATTTGTATATCGATGATTTTTATTTTGCATAAAGATCCCCAGTCTATTAATTAATAATGTTATATTCTTTAAAATTTAAACATTGAATTATATTTCCAAATCGTATTCGTGCAAGAAACCATTATTCTCTAAACAGAATGGTGATCATGTAATTGATTAATAGCCTCTACAAATTTATGACAAAAAAGATGTAAATGAAAACAGAAAAAACATTGAGATGATTCAACAAGGTCAATGTGAAATTATCAAGTGATTGAAATTGTTGAAGATATACAGAAATTTGTATATCGTTCCTTCATCTTGTAAATGACCAAGAATATTTTTATTTTGCATAAAGACCCCAGTCCATTAATTAATAATGCTATATTCTTTAACATTTAACCATTGAATTATATTTCCAAATCGTATTCGTGCAAGAAACCATTATTCTCTAAAAAGAATGGTGATCATGTAATTGATTAATAGCCTCTACGAATTTATGACAAAAAATATGTAAATGAAAACAGAAAAAACATTAAGACGATTCAACAAGGACCATGTGAAATTATCAAGTGATTGAAATTGTTGAAGATATACAGAAAGTATATCGAAGATTTTTATTTTGAATAAAGATCCCCAGTCCATTAATTAATAGTGCTATATTCTTTAAAATTTAAACATTAAACTATATTTTCAAATCGTACTCGAGCAATCGTTTAATATTTCACAAATTCCCGTAGTCAGTTTCCCGCGAGCAACAAATCAACATTTACGTCGAACTAAATCCCACAGTTGAGTACATTCCATCGATCAACCCCGGAGAACGTATCTTTTGCATCTGACACGAATCCAGGCACAATGAACCCCCACGAGTGCGCATGCGCGTCACCCTGAGTAGGTCGAGTCCCTCGGGGGATGGTCGTTACTGGGTCACTGGGTGGTAAACGAGTCCCGAAGGAAAACAGGCGGCGAGGAAAGGGAAAAGAGAGAAACAGGTATTCGTCTTCTTACCTTCCTCTGGGCTTCTGCCGCGAAACCTGACTTGGCAGCTCTGTGGGAAGCCATCGCGCGTGTAGGTACCTGGATTCGTTTCACCGACGCGGCGAAGGAAATAAGAAACAAACGAAGAACGTCCAAGGGGAAGGAACTTCGAGTATATCTCGGCTGTACGGTAGCTCGCGGAAGAATCACCGTGTACGGTGAACACTGTTCGACGGTCACGGGTCGACTGACACGATCAAGAACGCGCGCCGCGCTGGAGAGAGTCCTTCGGACGCTTATTGGCCGCCGCACCGTGTGCCAACAGTACCTACTGCCTGCACGGTATCGAGTTTTCGTCTGACGCCGCGTGACACGTGACCTCCGTTCTCCAGTCTGGCACAAGGATGACGTCAGACGGCGTCCGACGAATTCCCGGGAGACGTTTTAGTGCCGGCTTCGAAAAATTTCTGCCCGCACCAACAGAACATTCAACCAGGCCTCTGTTTGTCGCTGCTATACCAAATCTTGCCCTTTTCAAGTACAGTAGAACAGTGGTTCTTAAACTTTTTGAAGTCAGGAAACATTTCTGATTACGTGAAAGATTTGCGGAACACCAAAATTAATAATCCAAAAAATAAATAAAAACATCCTGCGTAGAAATAAATGTATTCTAGAAAATATATTATTAAATAAATTTAATATATTTTCAAGGATTACGTTCAGCAATGAAACTATGTAATTGTTGTATTATCCGAATGATCCTGTTAATTCAAAAATAATAATCCAAAAATATAATATTAAATAAATTTAATATATTTTTAAGAAAGCTTTGCCAGCGCCAACAAAATTAAAAATCCAAAAAATAAATAAAAACATCCCGCGTAGAAATATATTATTAAATAAATTTAATATATTTTTTAAGGAAGCTTTGCCCGCACCAACTGCCAACAGAACTTTCGACCAGATCTTTTGATTATACAGGGTGTCCCAAAATTCGTGTACTTCCCGGAAATGGGAGGTTCCTTGGGTCATTTGAAGCGACATTTTCCTTTAGAAAAATGACGCCAGCGGCTTTGTTTAGGAGTTATTAACAAAAAACACGGACCAATCAGAGCGCGGCTACAGCGGATTGATTCTGGCTCGGCCAATGGTGCCGCCACGCTAAGCGGGACCTGTCGCTGAGTCGGACTCCGTTTGCTCTAACGGCGCTCTGATTGGTCTGTGTTTATTTGTTAATAACTCCTAAACGAAGCCGCCGACGTCATTTTTGTAAATTAAAATGTTGCTTCAAATGACCCAAGGAACCTCCCATTTCCGGGAAGTACACGAATTTTGGGACGCCCTGTATTAAACATTTGCGGAACACCAAAATTAATAATCCAAAAAATAAATAAAATCATCCGGCGTAGAAATAAATGTATTCTACAAAATATAGTATTAAATAAACTTAATATATTTTTAAGGATTACGTTCAGCACTGAAACTATGTAATTGTTGTATTATCCGAACAATCCTGTTGATCCACTAATTAGCACGGATAATTGAAGTACTACTGTACTTCACCCACACAAAGTTACACCCCCCTCTAAATACTTTCTCTCCAAGCATTTAGCTGTGTCTGTGTGAATTAAATGCGATCAGAGTTGTACAGAATTACAATTGAATTACTCTTGAATTATAATTACATTGTAATTTATAATCCAGATCTTGATTCAATTAAATCACAATGTAATTCGTAATTTCAATGGAGTACAATTATAAAATACATTGTAATTGAATTATGAAAAAATTTTCACAATTCAATATTTCACTTTTTCATCCACAATTTTTCACTGGTATGGAATAATAAAGAGAATTTATCAAAGAACATGGTGGCTTTA
>CM052344.1:10207102-10218912 GCA_028455595.1 Lasioglossum vierecki | reverse complement strand
CAGTATAGACTGCGGATTATATGTGTTTACGATAAAAATGAGTAGGTGTAACTTTAAGCAGCGAAAACATTAGAAGAATTTAAAGGTACTATTATATTATTTTGAATCTGCGAAATATACTAAGAAAGAAATTGAATTTTTATTTCACCTCAGTCACTTGCGATTCAAATCGAACGTTTTTATTTTGCATAAAGATCTTCAGTCTAGTTATCAGGTTATCGCATCGAAGAATTTGGTAACATTCGAAACGCAGGGAGCTGCTCGAAGACCTCATCAGTCTACATTCGGCGTTGACGTCATCGGTGTACACAAATCATACGAACGACGGTTACGGTGGAGGAAATTAACAACGCGTCGGTGTAGAAAAATGGTACTTTGACTCATTCGAGTTTCATTCATTGAAACCTAGTAATGCCAACACAATCATATTCCACGTTCTTATTATACACTTTTATTATTAACACTAAACCTACCACGATCATATAACTGGTTTTATATAGTTTTCAATAATCGAAATTATAAACATTCATATAATGGAAAATAATGGAATAAATCTCCTTGTCCAAGCATCTATTACATTGAGGATTAGAGACGATCTCAATACATTTAGTGTTGCCAGGTGTCTAAAGCAATATTTACCAGATACTTTTAATACTTATAGGTTTAGTATTAATTTATGGTTATTAATTATTATTTGGTTATATCAATATTAATAATATTAATATAATTAATAAGTATAATTAATAATAATGGAATAAATCTCCTTATCCAAGCATGTATACATTGAGAATTAGAGACGATCTCAATAAATTTAGTGTTGCCAGGTGTCTAAAGCAATATTAACCAGATACTTTTAATACTTGTAGGTTTAGTATTAATTTATGATTATTAATTATTATTTGGTTAAATCAATATTAATAATATTAATATAATTAATAAGTATAATTAATAATAATGGAATAAATCTCCTTATCCAAGCATGTATACATTGAGAATTAGAGACGATCTCAATAAATTTAGTGTTGCCAGGTGTCTAAAGCAATATTAACCAGATACTTTTAATACTTGTAGGTTTAGTATTAATTTATGGTTATTAATTATTAATTGGTTATATCAATATTAATAATATTAATATAATTAATAAATATAATTAATAATAATGGAATAAATCTCCTTATCCAAGCATGTATACATTGAGAATTAGAGACGATCTCAATAAATTTATTGTTGCCAGGTGTCTAAACTAATATTTACCAGATACTTTTAATACTTGTAGGTTTAGTATTAATTTATGGTTATTAATTATTGATTGGTCATATCAATATTAATAATATTAATATAATTAGTAATATTAAATGTATTAGTAATATTTTAAAAAAGTAGTAATATTAAATGGTTTGTTTTAGTGTTAATTTATCAAATGGTATTCAAATCATTTCTAATAATTTTGAGTACTTTAAAGTACTATAAAGAAATAGAAACATCGAATTTAATATGTCTGTAAGGTTTCATCTAACGTTCATCTAACCGTTAATAAACGTGACATACCTCCAAGAGTAAAATAATATTGAATTATTATTAAGATGACATTAAACGACGAGTTTGCCTTGATACAGGGCAGAAAAGAGTTAATAAAATTCGAGAATGAAAAATTTTTTTGTAGAAAACAGAACTTTTTGTTTCTTACTTGTTCCTAACTTACTAAACATTATAAAATTGAATAGACCTGAAATGAATCTAAATATTATGATCAAAAAGAGAAGCGTAATCAAATAAGAGACATTTTCGTAAATGGAATAAACGTTGACCCAGAAACTCCGATCTGTATCTTAAATTAAAAATATTAAAGAAAAGTAATTCAAATATTTTGAATGCATTACAAATTATTTGATACAATGTTACCGAGTTCATTTGGTTTCTTGGCTTCCGTTTTAGATTTCGTCGAACAAGCGCAAACTTTTGCGGAATGCTGTGTATAGTTGGTATAAAAAGTTGATGACATCAGACGAATTTAATCCATTCGAATATTTTTTTATCGCTTACGCAAGTTCTTCCAAGCATTATTCTTTAAATTCTGATTCATCAAACTTATAAGATATTTCCTTATAAGAAATTATATTGTATATAATAATATTTCTTTCATGCAGTTATATCGATAAGATACGATTGATTTTAAATGCTTTCTATGCGAGTATCGACGTCCAATCTTTTACGGCACTGTTTCACGCATGCCAGGTGCAATCACGCCTGACCACTCGATCCTTTCTTGCTCGTCGATTCACTTACGATTTCCATCGAAGGATGATTAAAACCGGATCGAATTAAAACCGGTCAAGGTGACGTCCTTGCTACCTAGATGGTCTTCAGGTCGAAGAATTCGGTTTTATGAGACCTAATTGATCAATCTACTTCATTGAAATCATTTTTTTCTGCTTAATTCTTTACTAAACTGACATGATTACATATCGCGGTGATACACTGTAATCGTAACTATATTTAACAACATAGTTTTATGCAGAAAAGAAACTTGTAAATATGATATAATGCAGGGTGCCCCAAATATGTTCGAGTTCCCTGAAAGGGGCGACTCGTGACATCATTTGAAGCGACATTCTCATTTGCAAAAACTAATCCACCTCGGCTTTGTTAACACGTTCCGTGCCGAGCGGTTTTTGCTCGATTTTTCATTCAGACCATTTGCTTTGTTCTATACTGCATTGTTTTAATAATAGCTAATTCTTTTTAAGATGCCTCTACTTGACTTTACAATAAATTTTTTCAAAATTCTTCGTTTTCCAATGAAAATTCCAATCAACCTGAACGGAAAGTTCACCATGGGGCGAATACAACTCACGTGGCACGGAACGTGTTACGAAATTATTAAGAAAAAAAACTTTTTAAAAACCACGCTTATATTAAAATGCATTAAAAAGGAGAAAATAATTTTTTTCCTGGTTCTCCATAAAATGCCAAATCCAGCTAAAGGATTAATAATATTTTCCTTCAAAATTTTAAGCAATTAGTTCAAAATTTCTTTTGTTATAAAATTAGTGTCGGAATAGATATAAATTTTAATAAAATAATGACATATATACATATAACAAATCCAAAAATCATCGAAATCGGAGAGGAAGCAGCTATTCTACGGTTTAGATAATTTTCCAGTGTTTTGTTTCCTTTTTCTGGGGGGGGGGGGGTGCTCTCCCCCTGGATGCGCCACTGATCAGGTTACTGAACTGTACAACTGATGGTAGATAACAACCCGGAGCTTCGAATTGATACGTCTTTAGACATTCACGTAGACTTATTTTTTATTTTATTTGAATCGAGTATTTCGAATAAAATTTAAGTATATTTACTTTTTGTGTTTATACCACATAAATTATATTAAAACCTTTTTTTATTGATCAAATAGATATAATAAAGTATTTGAAATGGTTATATCATTTGTGTACTATCTCATTTAAATTACAATGTGGATTGTAAATAATAATAAATAGCAGAGACAGAGTTTTAATATATTTCATTCGATTTAAGTATATTCATAATATATATAAATAATCTTTTTTTATCTAACCTAACATTTTTAGGACATCCTATATTCATGCATACTGAGCTGATTTTTAACTTTGTGTCGATGCCAATAACCGGATGTCCAGGTATTCTATCAATTTTTTTTTTAAATTTCTTAACCAATAGTAAGGTTTTTATATTCTGGAGTGATCACAGATTAATTTATATTACAGGTCAAAAACTATGTGTCGAAACTCTCCAACATCATAGTGATTATATCCTAGAAAATTTTGATTATTGACATAAGGATTAAACACAATACAATTTCTGACGATAAATATGCTTCTTTTTTAATTTCTTCGTAGTGACGCTCTCATTTCACTGGAGAAGAAATAACAACACACATAGTGGAGTTATTATTTTCTAGACAACTTTATTACATATCAGAATACAGCCTACAGTTTGTAAATTAGATACTTATCGATATACTCTTAAATATAAGTAACATCCGGCAGGCTTAAATAAGAGACATTGCCATCTAAATTCCATTAAAAAATATGAAAAAACGATTGCAACCGGATAAAATATAAATCTGAAGAGTCATAATGCACATTGCTTTGCTTCTTGTTTCCTTTTATTATCGATTACAAAAAAGTCCCCAGTGTGTTGGCGTGATTATGTATATTATGTATATGTATATGTAATATGTAATGATCGCGCGAGCGCGTGTAACGATATGTACTGTGTCCACGTATATGTGCGTGTTAGATGGAAAATTCAACATTTCTGTTTAACACTTGTCATGGAAAGATACCAGACAAAACATGTGCGAGCCACTGTTTAATATGGATATTTCCTCTCCTGTTATTCCCCCGCGTTTTCCAATTTCCTCCGCGTGTGCCGTCTAGATTCACAACATGTACATTGTGTTTATGTAGAATGTCGAGGAAGAGCCCGTGGCAGTGAACAGAATGGGTATGTAAATGTAACCTACGATCTATAATAGATTATGTGATTTGATACATTGCTTTTGCATGCATTCTTAATGATACTTTTTTTTAATCCTTTCATGATAATTCATTTTATAATCATTATATTCATCTTCGTTAATTCTTCTTCATTATTTTTTTTATATCGTCGTTCGTCGTATAGATTAACTAGCAAGCATATAACAACTGACACTTTGAATTTTTCCCCTTTCATGTCATCACTCTCGTACGATTAGTCTCAATGATATGACGTGTCAATATGTAGTAAAGTTACTCTCAGGGGCCCGCCAAAGCCAAACCATAAATTGTCTTATTAATATAATTTAGCTATACAACGGTGTATATCAAAACTTATAAAATACCCAAAACCACTATGGCGGCGCCCCTGACCCTGCATTTGCGCGATATATCGTTTCTCTGATATGCGTTTAGAGCCAGACTTCTTATTGGTCGCTGATGATAAAAGATTCAAAGTTCGTCGATTTCTCATCCATCTACGGTCGATCTAATTTTGTTCTTCTCTTCGTTGATGTCGCTCCAACATCTCTAATGGTCAAAGACCATGGATCTTTTTGCAATCGTTACTTGAAAGCTGGCGGAGGCGCTCTTTGCCCGTTCGTTTTCGACATGTCATCGCCGGTCATCGCCGTCACCAATTCGCCGAGAGGTTTTCCTAAGTCTCCTAAAAGAAAAAGATCTTCATGTTCCTTTTTCTCCAATGACTCGGCGGTCCCTTGTGCAGTTTGAAAAGATCAATTTTCCTTAATCGAATTGCGGCGAAATTTTCGACAGAGAACAGTTAAAATAAATTACATAAAATCTCTTCGAATCTCGATTTTTGAAAATTATTATTCGTGTCGAAAATTTCGTTGCATTTTTTATAGGTAAATATACTTAATAACCATCTTTTAATTTTGAACTGTATGATTTGATTTGGGAGTGCAGACAAAAATATCGTTCTTCCGTTTTACGTATAACTGAAAATTTCGAAATTGAAATTCGTCCTTGAAGATGACTTTTCTCTTCAATATTGCACGCGACAATATACGAATAAATTGTTATCTATCATTATGTTAATCTTATAGAAACGACATTTCTTTCACACCAACCGAAAAAATATGTACCTATAGTGGGGCAAGAAGCGATGAACAGAGAATTATGCTATGATTCGGATAAGCACAATGCATGATCGTGAATGATCGAGCATCTTAAAAATTCTATTAGAATATCAATATTAATTCCTATTCGACAATTCAACAAGACGGTATATATGGCCATGAGTTTGCACGAATAGAAAATCCAGCAGGAAAAGAAGCGTCGAGAGTCTCACCTTACATCCATCCTGTGGCGTGAAAAAAGATAGGAAAGCATTGTCATTGTTAAGCAGAACTGGGTCGTGCATAGAATGTTTGAGATGAGAGAACTTCGCTTAAGGCAACATAAGTATGATATAGATTAAATAGTTAACCAAGAAGAAACGAACCTGCCATATGTAAGAGGTTACCCACATTATGGGCAACGCTGTGAGAATGTGGTGGCGGTGGTGGCCTCTCTAAACTGCTCACTCTTCCCTCGTTCGAGCCTCCACCACCTACGCCCATATACCCATACCGATAAGCTTATGATAATGTTCTTGTTAATATGCGTTTATATGCGTTACATTTTGTTAATTGGTTGATTGCTAATAATTGCACTCCTTGTGATAATTCTTTTCAACGTGATTCCACTAGTCAAAGCTGTATTAACCCTTTGCAATATATCGAAAACATTTCTTCCGACCTAGAATATTTCTATCACCTACCATTTTTTAAATTTTATGGATATGAACTTGGTGTAATACCTCATACAATACCTAAATCTTTAGTAATTGATTAGATACCGACATATTTAGTAGTGTAAACAATATTTTGAAACATGGTACAGTAATATTTAGTAGTACCTCAGAGTCACACCATTCGAGTGCTAAGGGTTAAAGATATGCATCCTTTATGCAAGTGAGAAAGTACTAAAGCATTGTAGCTCTCTATTTATATTCATCTGCTACACGCGCTGTTACTTCTGCCAGCAATTGTTGAATGCAGTTGAATGCAACATTAAGAGGTTACTTATCTTGATATTATCTAAATCTAAATATTAGTTAATTTTTATGATTGTATTTTGTTAAAAATGTCACTGTGCCTAAAAGTTAGCCGCTTCTCGGATGCTGCTTATTCTTTTATCTACATAGAAATCAATGAAAATGCTTTCGGTGCTGTTAATAATTTCCTCAAAACCTTGTATAATACGAATGGCCGTATCATTTTCAGAATTTTGTCAATGAAATTTTCTAAAACTGTTGTTCTGTCATTCCTAGGTGTATGTAACTGTAAAGATCGCTAAGTGAATTAAAATACTCAATTGCGTTAAATAAAGATTGGTGATAAATGAGGTATAAAGTTTTGAAATATATATATTAGACTGTTGCATATGAAATAACCGATTTCACTATTAAAATGTACAGATTCATTAAACTAATATCGTTTGAAAGCACAAAGTAAATCATTCCAGTCCTACCTTAAGTTTCTATTTACATATCCGACTTTACTTCGAAATAAAGTTAATGTCAACATTAGACGATGCAATTGTTGCGTAATTTTTCGTATGAATAATAAAAATATTACATCATGCGATCTCTGTTAGTCAATAATTGAGATCTCATAAATATAGATTCTGACTACAATGGAGGTTACTTTAATGCTACTGTTATGAATCGGACATTTCATACGCAACAACCAAATACATATTTCATTGTTAAAATGTGTTTGCGAGCTTGTGGTGTTCTGTTACTATTACTATAACAGCAACAAACCTGGAGAATCATGGTAATGACCATTCATCTTCGCTGGAGAATCAGTAGCCAGCTGCGACGCAGTTACGCTTCGTGTTTGCAAAGTGCCCGTTTTCGACGGCGATGAAGCATTCGGCTGCAATAATAATGAAGCATAGTCATCAAATCTGTGGTACACACAACGGTGTCGTAACTCTAACGAAACAACATTTCACTCACCTCGTCTAGGAGCTGTCTGAGTCTCTGCAGCTGCGCCTCGAGCTGTCTGTTATGATCCTCCAGTATCTGCATGCGTGCCTCCAATCTGCCTTTATGTTGTCTCAACAATTTTGCCTCGGCGATCATGTCGCAGTCGGGTTGTCGATTGCCGTGGCCATCCTCGGGCGTGGAGCCCGGTGTCTGTTTCGAGCGTAGTCGTTCGTATTCCGCTTGCAGTGTCGCGTTCTCTTCTTCGAGCTCGCGGATCATCGCTTCGAGCTCCTCCCTTTGCTCGGCATCGATGGCGGCCATTACTTGAACGGGGCTTCTCGGCACGTTCACGTTGTCGCCGCCGTTCAAGCTCTGGCAATAATGGGCGATCAGCTGGTGCTCGTCGTCGCTGTCCGGCGTCGAATTGCTTCTGGTACGCGACAGCTCAACCTCCGCCAGCCGGGAGGCGTACATTTCTAATCGAGAATGCATGTCCTGGCTGAGGGAGCTGTGCTGAGGCGACGGCGCCGGACTCTCCAGCGCATCCCCTTCGAGCACAGTCTGCACTGGTAAATAACCAACCCGCGGGTGTTTCTTGAAGTATCTCTTCGACTTGAATTTGTTCCGAACTGCCCTTGAGAAGTCGCGCAGGTCCTCTCCAGATGTAGTCTGCACGAAATAAATAAACAGATATTATTGCACCCAGTCATCGGCACGGACGTACCGTCCTACATTCTATAGAAAATATGATATGGCGCGGCGCAGTACTGCACAAAATAACCCTACAGAATTTACACTTCGATTTCGAACGTCCACCGTCGTTTCTTGCATTGCTTGCATTATATAGTATACACGCTACAGTGTATGACAAGTAAAGTAAAAGTGTGAATACTAGGTGTAGTAGATATGGCGATTATGATCCAGGAGGGAGCTCTTTAGTATTCAGAGATATATTTATTTCTGAATTATACGGTTTTTGAGATTGAAATCGTTTAATTTGATAGGTAGCTTTACTACGACATACCCTTTTCTATTCAGATAGGCAACCCTTTAAAGCTTCAAAATCCAAATACATTCTTCACCTTGCACAATTTTCTAATTGAAGACAATGTATTTTACAGGGAGAATCATGAAATTTATGTTGTAACTGATGATTCAAATTGCTTCTTAGAGAACGTCAGAATTGTATACATCGACTCTCAAAATGATCACACAATTGAGCCACGGTATGTACGCGTAAACAGGCATATTTGGTATAATGAACAAGTACGTTTTATGAGCAATTTTTAATCTGAGTGATTGAATTAAAAGGTGCGTATAAATTGTAGTTGTATATTTTTATATACCCTTGAATTCTATAATAACATTTGAAAGTAAATGCCTCGGATACACAGATGTTGTAAACGAGATATAAATTTGAAATATTTGCAACAAAATATTCTATTTTGTATTTCATTAAATACCATGTACAATTAAGGTAATACGGTATTGTAAAATTCGTATATATTGGTTAGTTATACATTAGAAGAATCAATTGATGTAAAAATGCTTTTACTTTTCAGACACGATAAATGGTACGAATAGAAAAGAATTGTTAAATACAAAGTAGAATGAAGGTAATACGGTATTGTAAAAGTATATATTGGTTAGTTATACAGTAGACGAATCAATTGATGTAAAAATGCTTTTACTTTTCAGACACGATAAATGGTACGAATAGAAAAGAATTGTTAAATACAAAGTAGAATGAAGGCAATACGGTATTGTAAAAGTATATATTGGTTAGTTATGCATTAGAAGAATCAATTGATTTAAAAATCCTTTTACTTTCCAGACACAGAAAAGAATTGTTCAATAGCTAATCTAGTGATCGATATTCGAGGAGCAGTACTAAGATTGCTACTGGATTATTGAAACGTGTACTCACCGCAGTGCAGTATTCTTGCATCGGATGCGTCAGTTTATGATTCTTCGCCTTGCGGCCCGAGAAGAAGCAGTTCTGACACATATCGAAGTTGAAGCATTTCAAGCAGCGATATCTGAAATGTTTATACGCTCGTACACATCGTATGTATAAACCGGTGCATGAATTTGGTGTGTGTCAGCCGTGAAAAGTTAGGACTTACCTGAACCCAGTGAGGGGATACTCTTTGCATATGTTACATTTCGCCTGATGCTTAGCGCTCTCCGCTGCGGAGAGTCGGTGAAGCACAGGCAGCCAGACCATACTTTGCGGCTCCTGTTGCAGCCAGCTCAAAAAGTGCACCGCTTCTATTTCATTTTTATCTTTCCCTGCCATCTCGAAACAGCTACGAACGCTGGGCTCGATGTTCGATCCACCAAACGCGGCCACTTCTCCTAACTGCCTCGGTACTTGAATGCAGTCGTGCAACAGTAAACCTAGTTTCCGTTGATCCACCAATCTGTTCGGATCAGCGATCAGTCGGAACAGATCTGGAACGGTTGAAATCTTGTTATTCGTATCCTCTATAGAGTATAGTATTTGATCGGGCTTAGGGAAAAATCACATCAGCGAAGCTTACATCTATATTTCTCTTCCAAGTGTCCCTTGCACAACAAGACCAAGCCGACTTTGAAGGAAAGCACGCGAATCTGGCCGGTTCGTTGACTGGAAAATAGAAATCAATTCGGTGAATACAGTTACGTTTGTTCTATTATTGAATTCCAGGGATTAGTTTGACTGTTTGGATTATTTGACGGACAATGACAACCGATTACACTCACCTATCATACACGTTGAGGAGCCAATTAATGGCCAAATCGATGCACAACGGCACAGACACCTGCGGCGGATTGTCAGCCGTTATCACTTCGTACAAGGACGTCAGGACTGTCACCATGTCCGGTATGTCGATTAGCTTGTCGTTTTGCGCTCGGAGCCCGTGCGAATCGAACTGTTCCAATGCGGTGGAGAGGCTCAACAGATCCACTGGAAAAGATAATTGGTCGGCAGGTGATACACACTCTTTTGCCAGTCTAATTGTAAACATTTACTGGCTATCATTACAAACGGTGTACTGTACGCTGAAGAAATTAAATTCTTCAATTCTGCCTCGAAATTAATAGAGATATACTGTTGGGCACAAGATTAAGTGGACACCCTTTGAAGACTGTTTTATTTTTTTAACATTCGACCAAACTACGCGTATTTTTTCTGAGATGTTAGAAGAATTAGTTTAATGTCACATAGCTCATAGCGAAAATTAAATGTGTGTGCATAATGAAAATAGAAAGTTGCTGTAACATCTTTTGATAAATATAAGATAAGAATTTTCATGTTATGAAACGTTTTGATCAAGAAATATTATTACAGTTTACCGGTTCGTTGTAAATATACAATTTTAAGGTAGAAAGCTGGTTCTTCAGATTTATTTATATATTGAATTTTATTTTTAAATGATCGTTATTTCAGTCTATTCTTTTTGTGCATGTCGAAACATGAATATGTTATACGATAATTAGTGAAAATGTGGTGGTAAATGAATACATAGTCATGTAAATGAAGAATGCGGATGACAAACCAATTTCTACCATACTACACTCAGGCAATTCGTTGATACAATCAATAGATTTTGTAAAATCGTTGTACAACCAGGCAGGGCGTGATCCTACATGCAAAAACAATTCGAGAAAAAGGAGTAACATATTTTCTTTGGCAGTTCGTTTTCGAGAAAATCGAGTTTAAAGTTCCGCCAGGTTCGCGTGCTTTAGTATATGCACAAAGTAGAATTGCCTGATCATAGTCAGACGCGTCAGACGATTCCTATGCAATAGCACGTGTATTCGCTGGCATTTTCAAACTCGATTTTCTCGAAAACAAGCTGCCAAAGAAAAAACGCTATTCCTTTTTTCCGACTTATTTTCGCACGTAGAATCACTCCCTGTCCGGTTGTAATACAATTTCGCAAACATCCTGTATATGTGTAGAAAAAAGTTACTGTCACAAGTCGACATTTCCAATGCAACAAGCTCATACAAAGTTTCTGTAGGTACTTGTTAGGTGCATTATTCATTACTATCTTAAATAGATTTTAAATTTGCAAAAATGTGTTTATTTTTAAGGGGTTGGAATTTTTTAATTTCACATAAAGACGGAATGAATGCATCAGCCTAATGATTAAGTACCATTCCATCTTCGAAAGCAAAATAAAACGTTATTTTCGCACGTAGAATCACTTTATATGTATAGGAAAAAGTTACTGTCACAAGTCGACATTTCCAATGCAACAACCTCATACAAAGTTTCTGTAGGTACTTGTTAGGTGCATTAT
>CM052344.1:10173893-10207002 GCA_028455595.1 Lasioglossum vierecki | reverse complement strand
TAAAATGCACTTTAAACGTTTACTTAATAGCTAATGATCACTTCTTCAACAAAAATTAAGTCTAACCTTGCCTAACTCGCGTATAGGGGAGAACCATATGAGGTGTTAGGTTAGGTTAATTTAATAATTAATTATAATAGGTTAAATGTGATAATTTCGTATTTGGCGAAAATTACAAACGAGGTAGTTTTAGATATAATTCAATTACACCACTGCATGTTTAAAATGCACTTTAAATGTTTACTTAATAGCTAATGATCACTTCTTCCACAAAAATTAAGTCTAACCTAGCCTAACTCGCGTATAGGGGAGAACCAAATGAGGTGTTAGGTTAGGTTAATTTAATAATTAATTATAATAGGTTAAATGTGATAATTTCGTATTTGGCGAAAATTACAAACGAGGTAGTGTTAAATATAATTCAATTGCACCATTGCATGTTTATAGTGCAGTTTAAACGTTCACTTAAGAGCTAATAATCGCTTCTTCCATAAAAATTAACTCGAAGGAATGTTACTGGATCTTTTAATTGCGAGCGTGCAAGATCCAGAAGACTTGCTCGCGCAAAAACGAAGAACTTTCCAATAAAAAGTTTCTGAATATATTTTTTATATATATTTTTATTCCCCTGCCATTTATCGATCAACGCTCAAACCACCTCCACCTCTCCGCCAAGCTTCCATTATACGTTAATTAAATTCCTATCGAATTTTTCCCGGTGCAAGGAACCCTGCGCGAGCTTTACCCAAACGAAACATATTGCGTAAAAAGGGTACAAAAAACCAGCACGACGGACCAATTGGAAGTCGATCTGATTCGCGACAGACACGGGGGGAAGATTTAATTCCGTGAATAAATTCCCGATGTTAAAGAACGTTCGACCGTCGAAAGTGACGTGGCCAAGATGAATGTATACCCGGGAACAAGATTACAGTGGCATCGATAAGATCAACCCCAGTTTTCCTAATGTATAATGAAAGTCATTACTAGCACGAATTAATTATTGTGCGAAATTAATTAATTATTTGCATTCAATTTTTTTGATAAAGTTCTCTAAAATTACTTCAATATTGTGTCCGCTCACATTCCTTCCGGAAAAAATAGCCTCTAGTAATCCACTAACGCAATCCTTTCGTTTAAAATTCTTCAATTTGAACCATTCTTCGAACGTTTACTAAAATATTAAAATAAAATGATAATGGGATTGCATGGGACCGCGTTTACTCTTTGCCGTTTATGGAGATGAAGTAAGCTTTCAAATTAAATACTTGTAAAACTTACGACTAATAATTTTTCTTAAAAAGTACCAGTTCATAAAGTACGTCATAAAGTATGGAGGGAAACGTAAATCTACCACTTCCAGTTACAGCCATACTGATAATACCGTATACAACAAGAAGTACTATATTTTATTAGTAATATGATAGCGCATCTACATTTTTTGTATTTGTAATATATTTCTAAAAACAATGGTGACCTCTTAATTTTTTTTAATGGATGGTTGGATTTAATGGATTTTTTTATGTCCTAAAGCTAATAGTTAACGAGATATTATCGAAACAGTTTTCTTTCTTCTTTGGATAATATCTCGTTAACTATTACATTTACGATATATGGAGGTCAATACATTTTAATCAGAATACGATGGTCTATCGATTGCCTCCTAGAAGTTAGCCCCCCATTTGTTGAATTAAACAATTTCAACAATTGTGCTGAATTGTGCTAGGTTTGTGCTATATTGTGCCTGAATATTATCACTATAATATGCAAAATAAGATGAAAAATTGAGAAAAACGATTTTTTGGGTAACCCACCACTTTTCATTTTTTTCAATTTTCTCAATTGTGCTAAGATGTGCTAAGTTGTGCTAAGATTGTGCTGAAGTATTACTTAAAAAAAATTATAAATAAAAAATTTATAATAACAAAAACGTTTTCGACATCTAATTAATGGTTAAGTAAAAAATAGTTATCCAAACAGCATATAATCATATATCTGAGTTGTGCTAGCCTAGCACAAGTCAGCACAACTTTTAAATTCCCCAGCACAACGATATAAAAAATCGTTTTTCTCAGTTTTTCATCTTATTTTTCATATTATAGTGATAATATTCGGGCACAATATAGCACAAACCTAGCACAATTCAACACAATTGTTGAAATTGTGTAATTCAACAAGTGGGGGGCTAACTTCTAGGAGGCCTATCGATAGATTCATGATACAGAAAGTAGCTGTTTCCCTTAAAAAAAGTCAAGGTGACCTTGTAATGTCCTCTATGCCTTCACCCTCGCAGAAAATGTTTCTGTCTGGACATGTTCCCCTCTGTACCGTGCAAATTTTGTTCATAATATTTGTCCACATTGTTACAAACTAACGGAGATATTCAAGGTGAATATAGTTATCGCCCCACCCTATACATATACGGCAGAAAGTGTGGTGTCTGCCAGAAAGGGGCTGAAGGAGGCGGAGGACGAAACAATTTTTCCTCAGCTCGGCCGTCTGCAATGTCATTTATTATGTAGCCAACCGGGCAATTAAAGTTAACTCGGCCGTGCTTTAGCTCCTCTTCCTTTCTCTCTTTCGTCTTGCTTCTCGCCCTCGTCCCACCCTCTTCGCCCTGTCGCGTCCTGGCGAACTTCTTCGCGGAATTTACTAAGCTAATTGTCTGGCGCCGTCCAATACTCCATTTGGTGTTGCATGCTCCATTCGGTAATTAGCGGAGCGTCGCGCAATTTTCTTCGGGAGGATTCCGGCGGAAAAATCGCCGTCGTCTCGGGAAAGTTTTAGGCACAATGAGCGATGGCGAGATTTTTTAGAGATCGTTCGAGTACGTGAAAACCTAGAGTAATCAGACGTATCAAGATTCTTGAAATTTAATCACTTGCACTATTCTTATATTTATTTCTGTCTTCGAAACTGTTTGACGATTCGAGTGATATTTTTGGAGAATAGAAATACAGATTTCTTTTGTCTAAATTTTGTTTAAATTCCCACATAAATTCAGAAGACTTAACATATTCTTTAGTTTTGTTTTGATCCCTTACAAGTGCAATTTATTTTGCAGTTGCATAAAATTTTTTCGAAAACAAGAGAGTTTATATTTATTATATAAAATACGATAATTAATTGTTTCTTTGTTTATATCTCCACCGCTTCAAATTTCTCTTGTTTAAATTTGTTGAAATTTTGTTTAAATTCCCAAATAAATTCAGAAGACTCATCATATTCTTTAGTTTTGTTTTGATCCCTTACAAGTGCAATTTATTTTGCAGTTACATATAATTTGGTCGAGAACAAGAGAGTTTATATTTATTATATAAAATACGATAATTAATTGTTTCTTTGTTTATATCTCCACCGCTTCAAATTTCTCTTGTTTAAATTTGTTGAAATTTTGTTTAAATTCCCAAATAAATTCAGAAGACTTATCATATTCTTTAGTTTTGTTTTAATCCCTTGCAAATGCAATTTATTTTGCAGTTGCATAAAATTTTTTCGAAAACAAGAGAGTTTATATTTATTATATAAAATACGATAATTAATTGTTTCTCTGTTTATATCTCCACCGCTTCAAATTTCTCTTGTTTAAATTTGTTGTAATTTTGTTTAAATTCCCAAAGAAATTCAGAAGACTTATCATATTCTTTAGTTTTGTTTTGATCACTTGCAAGTGCAATTTATTTTGCAGTTACATATAATTTGGTCGAGAACAAGAGAGTTTATATTTATTATATAAAATACGATAACTAATTGTTTCTCTGTTTATATCTCCACCGCTTCAAATTTCTTTTGTTTAAAATTGTTTAAATTTTGTTTAAATTCCCAAATAAATTCAGAAGACTTATCATATTCTTTAGTTTTTTTTTGATCCCTTGCAAGTGCAATTTATTTTGCAGTTACATATAATTTTGTCGAGAACAAGAGAGTTTATATTTATTATATGAAATACGATAATTAATTGTTTCTCTGTTTATATATCCACCGCTTCAAATTTCTCTTGTTTAAATTTGTTGAAATTTTGTTTAAATTCCCAAATAAATTCAGAAGACTTATATTCTTTAGTTTTGTTTTGATCCCTTGCAAGTGCAATTTATTTTGCAGTTACATATAATTTTGTCGAGAACAAGAGAGTTTATATTTATTATATAAAATACGATAATTAATTGTTTCTCTGTTTATTATATGCACCGCTTCGAAAAAGATTGATTGTGCAGAGTAGCAAATAATTTTAGGCTTGGTACCCTCGAGTCTAGATAGATCGACGAATACAGAAGCGGATGCAATTTATTATGCTTCTCGTGTCCGCATCATTGTTCCTGGCATATGCCCCAACAGGGAAAGTTCTTTGATTATTTAAAGTAGTAATGATTCCAGTACCTCGAACAGGCCGCGAGTGCTATTCTCAGAATCGTTACAATTGCAATGCTTTTCGCAACAGTTGAGTCCGCTGTTGTAAAAGTCTGATCTGTTTTAACTCGTCTGGTGTTTTACGAACGAAAGGAAAATAACATTCCGAAGGAAGCATGTCTCTTGGAATCTCTTAGTGCAATCTTTCTGGAATACTCTTCCAAAATTTTATTTGGAAATTCGAAAAATTATTGAATTTATAACTCCGAAAGTGTAGTTGTATTGCATAGTGGTAGTTGATAATTGAAACACTTAAAATTGGATAATTGTATCCTGTTTTCTATAGGAGGATCTAAATCCTTGATAAACAGTAGATTCTTTGTCAGCCTCTTTATATTTCTTCCTACTCACCCACCATCTTACCCCCACCGTATTTGCCCCATAAAGGTTATGTTTATAATTTTCATTCAAATTGAACAGACTCGAATAGACATGAAATTAATGTTAAACTAATGTGTGACACTAAAATCATCTTTACTGAATATTTGATTCAATTGCTTCTTATGTAAAACTTATCTTTTATTAAGTTTTTATTCCTTAATTTGATTTTTACGTTCTTAAAGCCACGTGCGTAAAACGACTAATTCCAATTAACTTTCTATTGTTTAATCCAATCTCTACTTTAACAACGAATCACCCATCTATAAGTGTAGATGGCTTAATAAGAAAAATTATTATTCAAATATTATTAAATTTTTTTATAAAATAATCAATATATAATTTTTTATATGAAAATTCAATTACGAATATATGGGAAAAAGTTGTTCAAAATTATGTTCCCGACGAAATATTAAAAGATCTAGAAAATCCATGGGGAAGGACGCAGAAATGGAGAACTGTTTGTGCTCCTTTTAACGATTCAAGAACGACTGGTAATTCGGTACACGATTTGATAGTTCGAAATGCGATCCACGGCGGGACCCTTTCGCTTTCAATCGAAAAACTCGAGCGTAGCGATAAAAACAGCCATAAAACCTTCGTCGGTCTCGCTAATACCTGTGTCACGATGCTTTAACAAGGCAAATATACATATCACAGTGACAGGCGGTAGAAGTGGCAGGATGTCCCGGGGAAACTAAAAGAGGATCAAAGCGAACATCGGGACGAGAAGCGGGCAGGACATGGCGACCACCGAATTCTCTCATAAATATTCAGTTTTCCCGCGATCGTTTCTGTTATTTATTACGTCGCCGAGCTAGAGGACAAAGAGGAAGGCCTGGCCCGAGGTGACTAAGCGGCAATATTGTGGCGCCTGGCTGTTGGCAGTACGCCACGTGCATCTATTATAAATCCGGCCTCGTAGCCGCGCCGAAGTACCCTAGACCTTCACCTTAGGCGTTTCCACTGGGATTCTGTACCGCGTTCCACCGATTTCTCGATCGCCACTTTCATCTGACCAACACTGGTGTTACGGATAGATAGATCTATTTCTCAATATATTAGCTTCGATATCAGAAACTGTATGTAGTTATCTGTGTATTATTGTAGAGGGCGAATTGAAAGGCTTGGAACAAGGTGGTGTTGTGGTGCTTTATAGCTATACAAGATATTCTGTAACATACAAGAATATTCTAGAATATAATTGTACAAGAATATACTAGGATATAGTTGTACAAGATATTCTATAATATGCGAGAATGTACTAGAATATAGTTATACAAGATATTCTATAATATACAAGAATATAGTTGTACAAGATATTCTATATTATACAAGAATGTACTAGAATATAGTTGTACAAGATATTCTATAATATACAAGAATGTACTAGAATATAGTTGTACAAGATATTCTATAATATACAAGAATATATTAGAATATAGTTATACAAGATATTCTATAACATACAAGATTATACTAGAATATAATTATACAAGAATATAGTAGAATATAGTTGTACAAGATATTCTATAACATGCGAGAATGTACTAGAACATATAGTTATACAAGATATTCTATAATAAACAAGAATATAGTTGTAGAAGATATTCTATAATATACAAGAATGTACTAGAATATAGTTGTACAAGATATTCTATAATATACAAGAATGTACTAGAATATAGTTGTACAAGATATTCTATAATATACAAGAATATATTAGAATATAGTTATACAAGATATTATATAACATACAAGATTATACTAGAATATAATTATACAAGAATATAGTAGAATATCGTTGTACAAGATATTCTATAACATGCGAGAATGTACTAGAATATAGTTATACAAGATATTCTATAATAAACAAGAATATAGTTGTACAAGATATTCTATAATATACAAGAATATATTAGAATATAGTTATACAAGATATTCTATAACATACAAGAATATACTGGAATATAATCATACAAGATATTCTATAACATACAAGAATATACTGGAATATAGTTATACAAGATATTCTATAATATACAAAAATATATAAGAATAACTAGAATATACATGAATGTTAAAGAATATGGTATATATATATAGAATATACTTGCATCCTCATAGTAGTAAATAAAATATAACCAAAATGGAGTACAACACAATCGAGTTTCAGCGGCGGAAATATGCAACACGATACATAGTGTCGTGGTGCATGATCAACTCAAGTATGTAAAGGTTAGACGCGAAGTGTCGACCTTAGGCCGCTAGAAAACCTCAACAATGGAGGGAATATTTCCCGGAATATGAAGGTTATTAACGAGCACGGGTCGTCAGGCTACTGGACGACACGACAAGACTCACCAAGCGGAAGTAAGAGAGAAAATGACGTTTCGTTAAGCGATAAAACGGAAGAAAGAAATTACAAAAAATAATAATTAAGTAGTAATAATTAGTTTTTTATTCTGAGGTACACGAGCTCTAAAATCCTAGATTATAATCTCTATAATCCCCCATTCCCCTCATCGGCACTTGGGTTCTAAAATTCAAACTAGTCTTTCATCATCAATGCTTTCTCTTTTTTATATGTTGATTAAGTAAAGGCTTCGATGCAAGAGAGCTTGGACCAATGATTATCTTGGCCCTAAGCTGTCTAGATTCCGAAGTCCCGATGATCTACAGACTTCAATGTTCTCCCATTTTCTCACTGCGAACCTGAATTTCATGTTGGGCCTTCCTGTACCCAAGTAACATTCTCTTCTTCTCATTGACTGGCTAACTGATGCCTTTGTGCAGAAGAGACCTTGACTCAAGGACGTTCTCAGTGCTAGGTTTCTCAAATTATAATTATTGGACTGCGGATCTTTATGCAAAATAGTCTGCGATAATTACAAGAAATAAAAACCAAATAAACTATGATTTCTTCCAATAATAATTTTAATAGTTCAAGAGTAATATGGTGAGATCTTAAACTTTTTTACATTTTCCTACAATTTTAAATTTTATCCGCGCACTTTGCATTGAAGGCATAAAATCCGCCCTAGTAGCACAAAATATTGTATACACATTCGTATAATATTAAAAAGCGATTAAATTTTTTTTAATATTCAAATGTACATACAATATTTATTTTATATTAAGTGACAAATTGTTTGTTTTAAATAGGCAGAAAAATATTTTTTTCCAACTTTTTCTTCTTTTCAATTGAATGTCATTTAAATATTGAATTTATATTATTCTAATATTGATTTCACATTTTTTGTAATATTTATTTTATACTTCTTAAATATCTAGTTTATATTCTCTGAATATTATATTTACAATTCACATTTTTTAAACATGTATACAATAGTCAGATCCAATATTTATCTCATATGAAAAAGTGGCTTAAAAAATATTTTTCCAATATTTGAAAAAGATATTTATCCAATATTTTTGTGCTACTAGGGCGCAGTCTAGTAGTAATATATGTACCTAGAATAAACCTAAGTATCGCCGTCTTCATTTCAAGCGTTTCACAGAAGCAGAGATAGGAAAGTAACTAAACTGAAAATTATTGTTGGATTTCGATTCGTAAAAAGTAAAAAATCTTTATAAGAAGACCTAGAAAACTAAAAATTGAACGTCTCCTTTACGGAAATAGCGTTAAATTCGCCATTCCCTGAACGCTTTTGAAAACAACGAACGCACGGGAAATGTGATTTGGATATTGCAAAAGAACAATTGCAGAGAACCGGGCACAATATTATGTAACGAAAATGTCGCGGACCGAGGATAAATTCATTATACGAGATCACGTAGACAAATTCGGTATAATTAGTTCGGCGTAGCGTGCAGAACTCGGACAAACGATTTATCCGGCGGAATAATTGTCCAACGATTTATCGGAATTATTTGCATAGATTATGACGGGGCTAATGCATTCCGTAAAGCGAATTGATTGAACTGTTGACGAGGACCATTTGTCACTTTTATGGTTATTAAATACCTCGAAAGTCGAACGGTTCGCGGAAGCTCAGCGAACGAAGTCCGAGGTTGGACGAACGTTCGACACGCGTGTGAGGAATCCCGAGATCGTCGCGGGAGAGTTAGTGTCTTCGTCTCGCGAGCCTCGCCGCAGAAGAAAGTCGCCGTTCGTGAAAACGGCGAAGCGGTAAAAATAACTCGAGACGCGAAAGTATTCCGATACTTCCACGAGAATTTAAATCCCGCGATGATGGTCGCAGAGGTCACAGCGAGCCAACTATAGCAACTCACTTCGGTTCGATTCGAAGCTCCGTTTCCCTTCGATAGAAAGGGTTTATAGAGCTATAAAAAATATATTTTCCTACCACGGAGTAAACGAGAATCGAGGTTGTGGATTTTATCAAATTTTATTCGCAGCTTCGACAACTTTGCATCTTTTAATCTGCGATATATGTAAAGTATCAGTTAATATAAATCACCTTATACTGGAATGCAAAAAATATGAAATAGAAGGAAAAATTCTAAACTGCCTGGATCTTTAACCATTTTGTTATATCAAAGATACTAAGATGTACAAAATATTGTAAGAAAATTTACCGTGTTGCTAATGACCTTTGATGTTAAAGCAACATTAAATAAATAAATTTTAAAAAATACGGCAGGTAAATATCCTAGCTTTAAATTCTTCGTTTTAATTTTCAACAATATTTCTGAGGAACTGAGGTTCTGTAAGAATGTTTATACCAACGTTTAGATGACTGAGTGTTTCATATGTTTGTTATGTATAATTTTATTGATTTGTGCTGTCATAGATAATTTTATTGATTTATGCGTGTTGTGAGTGCTTTTGTTAACAAATGTATGTTACTATGTTACGTTCAGATTTTGGTTTAATAAACAGTTCCCTGCGAGTGAGCAACAAATTACGACGTGTCGTGTCGAGCCTCCGAGCCTCCTTACAGTTCTGAGGAACACGTTGTCGGTCTTGCCCAATATATCAAAGATACTAAGATGTATTTCTTTAGAATGTCTCATTACAAGTGACATTTTCAATGTAATACGTAATCTGTTGATTTAGAGTATTAAACAAAAATAAAATGAAAATAAATGAAATATTCAGGAAACATGTAACTGATAATATTAAAAGAATTTATGCACAAAAGTAACATAACGAAGGAGCGGATTTTGAGTGGCAAAAGTTTTCAAGTCCAATAGATCGTCAAATTCAAACGTCAATTTATAGAATCAGAATTGGGCACTCAGAAGTAACCCATTCATTTTTGTTAAGTAAAAAAGAAAACATGATCTACGATATATGTAAAGTACCAATTAGTATAAATCACCTTATACTGGAATGCAAAAAATATGAAAATGAAAGGAAAAATTCTAAACTGCCTGGATCTTTACCAATTCTGTTATATCAAAATATATCAAAGGTACTAAGATGTACAAAATATTGTAAGAAAATTTACCGTGTTGCTAATGACCTTTGATGTTAAAGCAACATTAAATAAATAAATTTAAAAAAAAGATATACTTCAGGATACATGTCTTATTAATTGTAATAACAGCAAATAATAAATAACACTAATCTTAAGGATCTTAGTATCTTATTTGTTACACTGTAAAATAAAAGCTGCCTAATTTTTATTGCAAGAAACAGAAGTTAAATGGAAATATACTTATAGTTTTAATAATTTTGGTAAATCGAAATTAATACAAAAATATCGTTAAATTCGTGTCCTGACTGCACAGTTTTGTCATAAATACCTAACAATTTTTAACCTCTAATTTCTCGTAAGTGCATTAAATGTTTAATTAAACCAAGCACGATTCACGAGTATGGCGATCCACAAAGGTTTGAAGTCGTGAAAAATATATAGGCTGTCCCAAACATATTGTATTCCCTTGAAAAAAGTGACTCTTGAGATGACGTCGCGAATCGTATTCTTTTGTAATATTCCTTCAGCTGTAATTAATTAAGTAATAAAAAATATACGACTTTTATGCATTTATGAGAAAAATGAGTAAGCGCATAATTTAAAACAGTGAAAAATTTAAAAGTCTTTAAGACTATTGCTATATTATTTTCACTACTAATTTTACACAAGCAGCAAATGTGCAATTATTTATAAATGTATCTTGACGTTCCGATCCCTACGTGGATCATTTTCATAAAGAACGTATATTGCGTCGAAAAATAATGCAAAAGAATTATAGTATGGCAAATAAAATTAAAAACACATTAAAAATATTAGTGAAAACTACAGCTTGTTTAGCAATTGTTGCACAAACATTTTCTTTTGCATAAAGAACCGAATAATGGAAACAATTTCTGATCTGTCTACAAAGCATGTTATCGAGGATTTGCTTTAACAACAGCTTGCAATTGCTAGCCCACCATGATGAAACATCAAACCCGTGTTAAATGGAAAGAATTCCATATTATCCGTGAATCAATGTCGCGAAACATGTTTTTAAACGACGACAAGCTAAAAAAAAATTCATATTTCCGTTACCGGATCAAAAATAAACGGAAAAACGTAGCATCGCGAGATGCATGGAGCTTATTGCAGAAATGGTGGATAGCCGGGCGTGGAAGTCTGCCATCGGAAAAAGATATTCATTAGACTCATTTGCCCGGAGGTCATTAAAAGCGGCTCGCGACGCGCGTTTTATATCGTCCTCAACGGTGAAATATTCCGGTGGTGCCGTGGGCAGAGATACGTTCGGGATTGATAAAAATATTTCGTGGCTCGCGAATGCGTGTCTACCGGATACGATGGAATGCTTTTTACCTCGAGGGGGTTGGGTAGCAGACGAAGTATTCTTGTCCGTTCTCGCATGAAATTCCATTGTACCGACAGATGCTCTTAAAACGAGGATCCGTTTAGAATATGTTTCCGTGAATGGGACCCGATCCGATCGAGCCATCGATATCTTCAACCTTCTCGATATTTCGCGCAAATATTTATCACCGAGGCGTGCACTTTGTCGCGGAAAATTCGTCTGGAAACTTCCTGAATAGAACCACGTGCATTAACCATATACTGTAAACCAATTCTCTTTTATAGTCGAACAATGCATCTTTCATCGTTACAGACCGCAGCCATATTTTATCATCTCAAGTTTGTGAACAAATATCGTTCTTGGATTCGTACATTCACCACGCTTAACACTGTCTCTACCAGAAGCCTGTTAATTAGCTTTCCAATAATCGTGCTGAACCAAATTGAAGCTTAATCTTATTTTACACAATGATTATTAAACTGCGGGTCTGAATGCATTTACAGTATTTTCTCCATATAAGTCTCCAGCACGGGTCTGTCGAGAAACATTTATGCGCCAGGGAGAGTATCCAAATCTTCAACTTCATTATTTTTCATTATTTTTTTATGAGACTTCGATGATCATGTTTGTGGCATTTTTCTGATAAAAATCATACCAAATTTGATATTATTACGATGATATTCACTTGTGTAATAGACAATTAAAGTTTCGAGCGCAAGGAAGGAGAGGCGCCAGCGAGCGTTGTTCTCGTGCACGAAACTTCAATTGTCCATTACACAAGTAAATATAATCGGAATTATATCATATTTAGTACGATTTTTATACAACAATTTTGTGTTGTTTCTAACGTAACAAAGTTGTTGAAAAGTGAAATCAATTTTTATGTTATTCCTGCTTCCCACAGTAAATGCAAAATATTTTTATTTTGCATAAAGATCAGCAGTCTAATGATTACATATCGTATCGATACACTGTAATTTTAACTATATTTAACAACATATTTTTATACAGAAAAGAAGCTTGTAAATATGATATACAGGGTGTTCCAAATATATTCGAGTTCCTTGAAAGGGGCGATTTATGAGATCATTCGAAGCGATATTTTTATTCGGACAAACGAATCAAATTTAAAAAAATATTTGAAATTCAGCAAAGATGATAGTTTTATTATTATATATTATTTCTATAGAAATGTCTGAATAATGTTTCTCTGAACATTTATATCTAGAAAGGAATCCTCTTTACGTGTCAATAATAATTTGATTACAAAAAGAATTATTATATTATTTATTTCAGCGTAACATACGATATTAGAATCCACGTGTTATCAATTTTGTTTAAAAATTAACGGTTACCTGTTAACACTCGTTGATAAAAATTTAATGTTTTGTCGGATCCTTTGATTATTTCAAGTATAAATAGAATTTCTATTATTTCCACACGATCAATAATAATAATGACAATTTTATAACAGATCAATAGTAGCAAACGAGACTTTGTCATCAATAAACATTTACTCAAATATTACAGTTGTAGAGTTTGTTCGAACGAATATGGTACGTTTAATTTATGGACAATTTTATCGAAGACGGGAGTTTTCACGGGATCGTTTAATTTGTATTTATTGTCCGAAAGGTAGCCGAGGGTTCCGATATTTCGTCGTTAAAATAAAATCCTCAGGGCCTATGAAAGTATCAGTCGACGCGTCTTTAATTGGATTTACTGTTTGACGCACGGTATCTGTAGGGGATAAGTTTCTCCGGGGAAAAGTAGATCGATTAGCGAATACGAAATTAGTTCTGCAAACGTCGATGTTAGGAACGGTCGAATTTCAGCTTCATATTGAACTGGAAACTAGAAATGTACAATTACGGACTTTGAAAAGAGATTATCGATCTCATACGTTTGAAATTATAAAAAAATACACTCGATATTCGAGCAGAGGAGTCAAAGAGCCGAGAGATCGTTTCAAGAATTCGCGCAGCAACTTCTTTGTACCGATTTTTATATTCGCAGAGACCATGAGAGAATTTTGCCCTTTGGCATCTAACAGGATCGTTAATAAATTGTGAGAGTTTCTTCGAATTGAAGAGCTAATGTGTTTTCCCCGTTAAAGATTCTATTTGCCTCGTAGTCAAGCTAAAGCTTCGTGGACCGTTAATTAATTTATTTTTTACTCTATGTCGCTTTGAACATTGGCGCGCACGTACATCACGTATCCTTGGACTGTGATTCATATTTGCTGAAACTATGTAAATATGTACATACGCCAACAGTCTGCTGGTGAAAACTGTTTCAAATGAGTTGACCAGAGCGAATCGATAATGAATTTTTGAAAATAGCAGAGTACTACTAAATACTGTAATCTACATATAGACCCTACCAAATGTACAGGGTGGTCCATTTATCTGAAGACATTGAAATATCTCGAGAACTATGCATCGGATCAAAACAAGCGAGGAATGAAAGTTTTTCGTCGCGAATGAGGACATCCGACGATACCAAACTCGACTTTTATTTTTCTGATCTCGAGATATTCTCAATTTTCAACAATTTTTTACCCATTTTCATTTTTATCTATTACAGCGCCATCTGCGAACCAAAATGAATTTTGTGTATACTATTTTTTAATATTATTAAAATAATATTTTAATAATGGAAACATCCTAGGTGATCAAATTTATTGGTCCACCCAGTAGAATCTCGATTATATTTAATACACAAATTTTACCTAGGAGTTTTTTTTATCATTTTGGTCCGCAGATAGCGCTGCAATAAATAAAAATGAAAATGGGTAAAAAATTGTTGAAAATTGAGAATGTCTCGAGAAATACACACCAGATCAGAAAAATTAAAAGTAGACGCATTTGAAATTTTTAAAAATGCTATTCAATAACACCATAATTGACCCCCCAATCCCACCTCCTGATGGAGAGAGAATTTTTTCAAAATCTTCAATGGGAAACCGTTTTTATAGAAAATCTTGGTTCTCCATTGATTTGAAATATCAAATAATAATAATTGGTTTAATTTCTTTCACAGATGTCGCTGCAATCGAAAGCAGTTGGAAAAATTAATTAGTTTCTTTGTCAATATTGATTACACCTTCAGCAGGTAGAGGTAAAGGGTCAATTATGGTGTTATTGAATAGCATTTCTAAAAAATTCAAATGCGTCTACTTTTATTTTTCTGATCTGATGTGTATTTTTCGAGATATTCATAATTTTCAACAATTTTTTACCCTTTTTCATTTTTATCTATTACAGCGCCATCTGTGAACCAAAATAAAAAAATTCCTAGGTAAAATTTGTGTATTAAAAATAATCGAGATTTTACTGAGTGGACCAATAAATTTGATCACCTAGAATGTTTCCATTATTTCTAATATTAAAAAATAATATACACACAAAATTTGCTTGGTATATAGTACATAGATTCTTTAAAGACTGATTTAAAGCGTAACGTCGACTATAACAAAAATTCAGAAAATGAGAGAGAGAGAACCTTTAGCGAGAATAATATGTAATTAAAAACTAATTAAATGACAAGCATGATCAAACAGGGAGACATCCAAAAGTTCTGAACCGTCGCGATAAACACTATTTCTTGATAGAATCTAGGATGCCTGTCGTAATATCAGCGTTATGGGGAATCGTTTTCTGGTTTAACATCCAACACCGATGCGACGCCAACCCGATGATCTTAATAGCGTCCTGGGATGCCATAAATGCGTGGTAACATTTATTACACCCCGCCGATATAATTCTTGAGGCGAAAATTATTCGCATTCCCTATATTCCGTAATAGACACGTGTTATGTCTTATTAAATCAGTCAAATAATTAATATGTGATCCGATGTCATTATCGTGATCAGGACATCGTTGACGCAATTATATGTACGATGTATTAATGAGCGTATCACAGTTTAATTAAAAGAAAATCGACTTGTGACTGGCCCGGGTCGAGCTGATAATGAAATTATCATTCCAATCAGAGTTGTGCAGAATTACAATTGAATTACTCCATAATTATAATACAAAGTAATTGAATTACATTGTAAATCAAATATATCGTAATTTATAATTCAGATCTTCATACAATTAAATTACAATGTAATTCGTAATTGCAATGGAGAACAATTATAAAATACATTGTATTTCAATTATATTGTATTTCAATTATATTGTATTTCAATTATATTGTATTTCAATTATATTGTACTTCAATTATACTGTACTTCAATTATATTATACTTCAATTAAATTTTACTTTAATTATATTGTACTTCAATTATATTGTACTTCAATTATATTGTATTTCAATTATATTGTATTTTAATTATATTGTACTTCAATTATATTATACTTCAATTATATTGTACTTTAATGATACTGTACTTCAATTATATTGTACTTGAATAACACATGTGATTAAAATACTTAGTAATTGAAATACAATGTAATTCAATTACATAATTGAATTATAATGTAATTGAATCAGCACAACTCTGATTCCAATTGTGAAATTCATATTTGTACAAATACGTGTACATCAATTGTTCCAAATTCACTTCGTCGTCCGTCGTCTTGAAACACCGTTGCGAAAGAAAACAAATTTGTTACAATGGCCAAAGGATTGCAATGATCAATGACGCAATTGAAAAATATAGCCGAAAATCGCATTCAATTATTTTCCTTCTCGTCATCACAACAATCTTTATTCGCGTCAGCAGCATTTCAGAAATAAACCTTGTCTGTTCAGCAGAGTTCGACTGGAGACCATTGAAGCCTGCGTAACTCGACATTCCAGATTTCAGCACGCGAGCATGCGTTTTAGTGTGGCCGCGTTTCGACGTCCGGGGCATGTGAAAGCAAAAATGGAGTTTCCACGGTCACGGAACGCGTTTCCTGAGAGGTGGCCTCGCTCGCGGGTAAACAGTTCCCCCTGGTATGCTGTGTTGGTAGCGACGCTGTATCATGTTCCCCTATCTCGATCCGGTCATCTATTCCTTATCTCGAATCAGTCATCTGGAGTTAGTCGCCGGAGCCAGGAGTGGAAATGCTACACGAGAATCGGATTAACAGTCGGCGAGACGGTAAGAGCAATTTCCGTGATTGTATCTGTGACACGAGGGAGGGCAAGCCGAGGGAGACAGAAAGAGAGAGGGAGAGAGATACTGATACGCCTCGCAGCGGGTTGTTTCCCAACGACGCTGTGGCACGGTGTTAATTACGCCCGATTGTCTGTTAAACTGACTAGTCCGCGTCCGATTAGGCGCCCCGAACTTAACGTTCCGCGGCTTTCGGCTAATTAATTTATCACTCCCCGCCGACTTTCTTCAGGCTACGTGACACGTTCTTAACCGTTTCGCTATCGACCAACCGGTCAGAAAGGGTTGCGTACTTTGCTATCGTCAGATCTCCCTTATGCAATTAAGGAAGCTTTTCGAGTAATGGTGAAGACAAGCGATTTTTAAGAATTTTCTTCAGAATAACTTGAACATATAGGACTGGATCTTATGGGGATATCAACCCTTCAACCTCCACCCCATGGTTCTTTTAATTGGGATGAAAAAATTCAAAGAAGTTCATTTTGTGTGTTATTCAAGGGAAAAATATTGAAAAAAATTCAAACAACATTTTCAGAAAAATAAACATACTAATGCAGCAAAGAGTTAAGGATTATCTTTGTACCTCAAAGTTATATGCAGGTGACCAAAACCTGCTGTACTTCCTCGAAAAGAATGGACTCGAAAGCTTGGGGATCTTATGTATTTGAAAATTTAAGCAATACACGACATATAAATTATAATTGGAGGTAGAATATTAACCATTCACTCCATGATTCTTTTAATTGGGATGAAAAAATTCAAAGAAGTTCATTTTCTATGTTATTCAAGGGAAAAATATTGAAAAAAATTAAAACAACATTTTCAGAAAAATAAACATATTAAAAAACATATTCTTAGTTTATTATATACCAAATTTGCTACCTGTATCAGATATGATACACTAATGCAGCGAAGAGTTAAGGGTTATCTTTGTACCTCAAAGTTGTATGCAGGTGACCAAAACCTGCTGTACTTCCTCGAAAAGAATGGACTCGAAAGTTTGGGGATCTTATGTATTTGAAAATTTAAGCAATACACGACATATAAATTATAATTGGAGGTAGAATATTAACCATTCACTGCATGGTTCTTTTAATTGGTATAAAAAAATTGAAAAAAGGTCAGTTTTTGTACGTAATCTAAGGGAAAAATATTTTAAAAAATTAAAACAACATTAACAGAAAAATAGACATAAATAAACCTAGTAAGAAAACACATTCTTAGTTTGAGTGTTGAATAAAGATTGAATAAAGAGTGTTGGACATCAATTATGTAAGATAGAATAAAGTTCGAATAAAATAATTAATTGTTCGGTTACAAATGTCTCTGAAGGTATGAACAAAACAACACTAAATCAATTGATCTCGATTCTTGTATAACTCGGCTTATAGCAACTAACTTATGTGAACACGATACAAGGATAAGAAAAATTGTTAGAAGATATATCAATTCTTTTCAATTAACAGTCCAACGCAAAAATCCTGTCCATCAATATTTCCGCATATAAAACTCTCATGAGACCCGGTGGAAAAAGTCGAAACCCCTTAACAGCATCACACTTCGAAATCCAATATGAATCCATTGTACCCTAGCTAAGAATCCGCACCTTTGTGATCGAATATGAATGCAGCTTCCATCAGCTTTCTCCAGTCAGCCGTCTCCGTTTCTTCGCGGCAAACATCCGAAGCTCGCAAAATGACTATCATTCAGAGTCTCCTGTGCCATCACCGATCCAAGGGACACCCCTATTTCCTCGAGTTCCGTGCCCCCGAACCATGGTGCATCGGTCCGTTCAACTGGATCGCTTCCCCCCAAATCGGAATATACTATATTCCCAAGCGATTCCCCGGGGGGGATAGCATTGAATTCGACCAGCAACAGGACGAGGAAAACGGGAACCGATTCCGGCTTCATATCTCCGTTCTTTCGCACGGCCGCCACAAATCCGAACTAGCATACACGCGAGGGGAGAAGTGCAATCGGATGTTGAGGTCCCGGGTAACATTTCACCGAAATTGCCTTGCCATGCTCCCTGTTCCTCGTCATAATACCCGGGGTAACGGGTTCCGATCTTAGCTGCGCCGCATCGCCTCTGTTTCGCGGATTCACCCTACGGGAATCGGATTAGCAGACGGAGAAACGGTAAGTGCAATTTCCGCGATACTATCTGCGGCCGCAGGAAGGAAGAGACACAGACGCAGGCAACAGCCACCGACGATACGCAACGGTTTGTCCCGGGAACGAGACGCGGCTGGCCCTAGTGTTAATTACGCGCAATTGTCTGTTCACCCTCCTTTCGTACCTCTTGTTCTACCACTTGGCGAAGCCTGGCAACAAGCCTGCCAGTATACGCTGGCAATAATTATCGTGCTTGTGTTAACGCAACGCCGTGATTACGGGGACAAGCCGGATCGTTGCTCCTAACCCTTTGAGCCGTCCCGCGAAAGTGATAACTGCCATCTGAGCGATACTCGCGCGTGTCAGTAGCGAGGCATAGCGGTACACCTCCTTCAGAGCTAACTCTTCAGGAAGGAGTACATATTATGCGACGGGAAATGAAAAGCGGCAGCGCGAATGTCTGCGATCCTCGGAACCCGACGCAACTTGACCTTGCCCTAGTAAAATATTTTTTAAGCCACACTTTTTCATATGAGAAAAATATTGGATCTGAATATTGTATACATGTACGAGAAATATAAATTGAAGAAATATAATTTAAACTAGATATTTAAACAAATATAAAGTAAATGTGAATCCAATATTTAAATAACATTCAATAAAATTTTCAAATGTAAGAAAAAGTTATAAGGAAAATTAGAAACTATGAATATTTATTACTTTCTGTGCACTGCTTGAGGGAATATTCCATTTTCTCTTCTAAAGGACCTTATTACAATTAAGAAATTTTTATATTATATTATATAATTTCTGATATTACATAAAGATTGCTAACTGATGCCTTTGTGCAGAAGAGACCTTGACTCAAGGACGTTCTTAGTGCTAGGTTTCTCAAACTATAATTATTGGACTGCGGATCTTTATGCAAAATAGTCTGCGATAATTACAAAAAATAAAAACCAAATAAAATATGATTTCTTCCAATAATAATGTTAATAGTTCAAGAGTAATATGGTGAGATCTTGAAATTTTTTACATTTTCCTACAATTTAAAATTTTATCCACGCACTTTGCATTGAAGGCATAACATTTTTATAATAATATTATATAATTTCTGATATTACATAAAGATTTATTTTATAATAAGAAAAGAATATTTTTTTCATAATATGAAATAAATATCATCTGTACATTACGGAAAAAATATTCTATTTCTAATATTAAATGAAGATTCATTTTATATTTAGAAAAAAACATTTTTCTCGTAATATGAAATAGATATTTCCTGCATATTTAAAAAGAAATATTTGTTACTTAATATAAAATAAATATTAAGAAGAGAATGAATCTCTTTTTAATATTATATGAATGTGTATATAATATGTTGTGCTACTAGGGTGGGTCTGTACTCTAAGGGTTTGTTTCACACATTTTTCTCACCCGCCGCAAGTGTTACAACTATGTGACTACTTTTGAAGTGAAACTTCTTTTTTGACAAGGTATATGCCTAATTTTTTGCAAAGAATAGGGGTGGGATTTGGTATCACTCTCCCCTTTAGTATGTGGAAAGCGGGTCGTGGGAAGGGTGATTTCAATTTAGTCTGACAAAGAAGGGCCCAGTCTACTGGCACCCTTGGGTGTGGAGGTTCACGGCACCCCTGGGACTCCATTATGGTGGTACTTGTAGGAAGGGGTCCCACTGGAGTCCCGGGTTCCACCGGTTCCTGCACATCCAAAAAAGGTGTAAGCCTAATTCGAGTTACGGAATTCGCGACATGAGAAAGCGTAACGGTCAAGAGTGGGGGTTGTGTCCTACAAGATCAGGAACAACTCTCGATGGAGTATTTGCAGAACATTTAAACAAAATTGAATTAAGAATATTTATAGTAGATTTTCACTATCACAAGCCAATTGTTCCAATGATAGGATCAAAGAAAATTATAGAAATAAAATAATGAACGATCAAAATTTACAATGAGAAGGAGAGCATATGAGAAAGGAAGAGACATAATTCATAGTTCATTATTTATTTCTATGATTTTCACAATTGGCTTGTGATAGCTACAATCTGATATAAATATCTTAATTCAATTTTATTTAAATGTCTTGCAAATACTGCATCTAGAGTTGTTCCTGATCTTGTTGTCGCTTCATTAGGATTATTTACCATTTCCAAACTTAATTTACTTCTAAACATTATTAGACTGCAAGACGTTTCACTTCTGCCACGTGTGGTTTTCTACACGGTGATTTTTTTTTAGAAAATATGTTTATCAACTTGTTTTTTGTACATTATATTATATAAATTATTGGTGCTTTAATAAACATAATAAAAATAATAATATTGTTATACGTTTGAAACGCATAGTGTTTTTTTCACAAATTTGTTTTTGAATATAGCATTGTATTTATGCAGTACAGGCTAATTAATGTGAAATAATCTTAATTAGTACAGAGCACACTTTTACTTAAATGCACCAAAGGAATTATGATATTTTTCGAGGTATAAAATATTTAATTTGAATTTTCAGTATAGTATTCACATTTAGCGCGCAGTTACTTCTATTTCACAACTTTGTGCTCGATGTGCCACGTCTTCCGGACAGGTTAATTAATGTGAAATAATCTTAATTAGTACAGAGCACACGTACACTTGAATGCATGAGAGAAATTATGATATTTTTCGAGGTATAAAATATTTAATTTGAATTTTCAGAATAGTACTCACATTTAGCACGCAGTTACTTCTATTTCACAACTTCGTGCTCGATGTGCCACGTCTTCCGGACAGGTTAATTAATGTAAAATAATATTAATTCGTACAGAGTACACGTACACTTGAATGCATGAAAGAAATTATGATATTTTTCGAGGTATAAAATATTTAATTTGAATTTTCAGTATAGTATTCACATTTAGCACGCAGTTACTTCTATTTCACAACTTCGTGCTCGATGTGCCACGTCTTCCGGACAAGTTAATTTATGTGAAATAATCTTAATTCGTACAGAGCACACTTTTACTTAAATGCACCAAAGGAATTATGATATTTTTCGAGGTATAAAATATTTAATTTGAATTTTCAGTATAGTATTTACATTTAGCACGCAGTTACTTCTATTTCACAACTTCGTGCTCGATGTGCCACGTCTTCCGGACAAGTTAATTAATGTGAAATAATCTTAATTAGTACAGAGCACACGTACACTTGAATGCACGAAAGGAATTATAATATTTTTCGAGCTATAAAATATTTAACTTGAATTTAATTAAATCTTTGGATACATAATTTTTTTATTAAATGAAGAAATATTAGGGGGAGTCTTGCCCAAAATTTCATGGTAGAAAAATAAGGGCCACGCTATTATTCAAGAAGCAACAACTGCGCTCGCGCGCAAATCGAACACTCGCGCGCGTGGGAGAAAGGGAACGCGTCTGGGTTGCGGGGTGTGGTTTATCAAGAAAACGGGGGCCGAGGAAAAAGGTCAAGATGGATGTGGAACACGTCGCGTAGACAAGTGAGGAGAGCAGGCTCGACTGGAGACGGTCGGCAACGCGGAGAGCTCGGTGTAAAGAATTCCCGCGAACAACGTCGAAGAGCAGCGAAACAGCAAGCAGCACGCGTACGCGTCTTTCACGGGGCTAGAGCGTGGGCGGTACTTAATTACTTCAACGTAGCCATCCACGGCGCGGCATGATCATTACCAAACGTAATTAAAATCTCGTGTCGTCCGGCAAATTAATTTCACGGCTAACGGATCCCGACGGAACGAGCCTCGACCTCTGCTCGGCCGGAAAGTTCCGCCTGCTGATCAATTAATCGTTAATTTATTTTTGCAGAATTGTGAAATAACGTGGAAAATCGGTAACGAGGTCGAGGGACAAGGAGGGTGGAGCTATATTAAAACCTCCTCCCTCCTCCATCTGCTATGTAAACCGAGACCACGATTTTTAACGGGAAAATTCGGAGGTGAATTCTGCTTGATCGATCATTTTCCCCGGCTCTGATCAGATGTTTGCAGAGGAGATCACGAATCCGTCGAAGCACCATCGACTCTACAGAGTGTCCCAAAAATATCGTACTTCCTGTAAAGGAGCTGATTCCTGAAGTCAGTCGAAGTAACTTTTTCCGTTTCAAAAATTATCTCCGCGATTTTGTTTGAAGTTCTTTACGGTGAATACGAACCAATCAGAACGCAGTTACAGAGTACGTTTAACATGAAGTAGTCGAAGTAGTCGAGTTCTGATTGATCTGTATTTTTCCTTAGTAACTAGATTGCGGATTCTACGCATTTATGGCAAACAATGTTCGGTGTAATTTAAAACAGTGAAAGAATTGGAAAATTCTTAAAAAAAGAGTGAATTAGAGGAATCTCATTTATGCCAAATGGCTCCCTATACTTCATTTGTCAAAACTAAATGAACACAAATAAAATCAAATTATTATTTTTCCTTATTAAACGTTAAATAAGAAATATAAAAAATACCAGTCAATGAACACTATATTCTAGTAATTATTGGTAATAAATATTATTATTGATATTTATTAATAATAATTATTAATAATAATTATTGGCGCAAGAGTCTTTATCGGAATCTCATATATGGCAAATGGCTCCCTATATTTCATTTGTCAAAACTAAATGAACACAAATAAAATCAAATTATTATTTTTCCTTATTAAACGTTAAATAAAAAATATAAAAAATACCAGTCAATGAACACTACATTCTAGTAATTATTGGTAATAAATATTGTTATCGTTATTTATTAATAATAATTATTAATAATAATTATTGGCCCAAGAGTCATTACGCTAGTATGCCGTGTGGTTTAAAATTTTTTGAAATGTACAAAAGCGTTCATATATTGGTGCAAGTACCCTACCTATCACGTCTATGGGTATATAGTAAAGATCCGAATACTGTCCGGGATTCAAGGTCCTGATTCTTGTCTAGGCCTACTATCGCCACTGCCTATCAACGCTGACCTGCGCCGCACAACGGCGACTATTTTTGTCGGCTCGGGTATATCTGTCCTTCTCTATTTTTATTTTTTAATAACTAACTTTTAATAGCTAACGTGGTTCTTGAACCGGGAGATTCAAATCCGAATCCAGCATTTAGTATTCCTATAAAATAACTATTTGTTATGTAGAAAAATGATCGAACCGTTGCGGTTTATTTTAATTTATTATATATATAAAATATTATTATATTTAAATTATAATATTTAAATTGTTATATTATTATATTTAAATTATAATATTTACATTGTTATATTATTATATTTAAATTATTATAAAAACTATTATATATATATTTTATATAAAATAACAAAATAAAAAAAAATTCATAATGTCCTTCTCTATAATTGTCCTTCTCTATGTTCGACTCACTATTGTAGTCTACCTCGGTCGGATCGGTAGACGCAGCCATAAATCAGAAAAGCAAGTCAGGTTGCGATTCTTGTCTGCCCAGTGAACAGTCTCCTAGACAAGAATCAAGGGATTACTGTATATGGTCTAAGGACTGATGTCGGTACATGCTCCGGCCTGTACTAGGAATGGCCATGCTTGCAGCCGCCTTTCGGTGACGCAACCCGCGTTTTCGTATTGTCTGTTAAACTAATCGAATCACATAGTCAACGGGTTCGAGCACACGTAAATAAATGCAAATTATTCGTCATTACGTTTAACGAAGGCTAGTACGCGCTACAAAAAAAAATATGAAACAGAAGGAGAAATGATATTACAGGGGACACAGTTGCGGGGCATAACAATCGACAGTGTTGCGTGGCGCATTTAATTGCAGACTCGGCCCAAATGAGTTTCGCGCGAGCCTCGTAATTTCGCTCCGAGCCGATTATTCGATTTGCCGGATCATCGACCTGCTCTCTCACTCTCTCTCTCTCTCTTTATTATGATTAAAAAGTCTGACCGAGTAAAATTCCAAACGGTCTACGAAAATGGTGAAGCTTGTTTCTCGATCGGAAAGTGAATACGAATTTATGATTTCGGAGCAAGGTTCGATCAATTTTATTAATCGAATAAAATTTTATTAATCGAATAAAATTGATTATTAGATTAATAAAATTGATCGAACCTTGCGCCGAAATCAGGTCTACGAAAATGTCAGTTTACATTGGCGAGAATCATTGTCGAACATCTGCCTCGAGAAATTAAGAGGAAAGAAGAAGTCTCTGCAAATGGAAAATTACAATTGCAATTATGTTCCTTGGCGCGTAACGCACCGCTGCTCGAGACTATAAACTTTTTATCAAGCACGAACCTCGGGCAAGCTTCCTGCATTCCGTGGACCATTTTACTTCTGCGAAATGTGTGTTTTTAACACGTGTACGCCGCGCCTACGGAACTTCATAAAAGTTCAACTTCGGTTCGACCGCGACCGGAAAAGCAAACGTATAACTTCAACAAAGCGTCCGCGTATAACTATGGCCTCCTGCTTCGTCAAAGTTGCGTTCACTTATATTAATATTTAATTGAAACACGTTTTTTCTCTCTTTGTTTTTGGTTAGTGGAAGCTGGATCCCTCTTGAAGTTACAAGATTATTTTCCGTATTCGTTCTTCCATAAATTCATGCTAAAGAATATGACTGACACATTTTATACAATATAATTATATTAATTATAATACATTATAATTATATTAATAATACATATTATATAATACATATAATTTGTATTATATAATGTGTATAATATAATACATATAATTTGTATTATATAATGTATATAATATAATACATATAATATAATACATGTTATATAATACATATAATATAATACATGTTATATAATACATATTATATAATACATATAATATAATACATACAATATAATACGTATAATATAATACATATAATATAATACATACAATATAATACGTATAATATAATTCATATAATATAATACATATAATATAATGTATATAATATAATACATATAATATAATACATATTACAATTATATTAATTAAAATGCATTATACAAAAGTTAATGCAAATTTCTATTTCAATAAATAACTTTCAAGAACGGATTACAAACAAGATAGAATTTACTGCCTTTCCATTGTACATACGTGAAGATTTCCTGATATGTATATAAAATAACTTTTCTTTTTATTTGTCGATCATATGTTTAAACAAAGTTGATGTTCTTGGCGCAGTGGTTCGATCACTTTAATTGGAAACAATTTTCCAATATATTAATTTCGACGTTTCGGTCTTCATTTAGACCCGTTTCAAGAAAATAATGATTGCCTCTGTGATTTATTAAAACAACTTGCAATTAAAGTGATCGAACCGGTACGCCAAGAACATCAACTTTATTATATATTCTAATAATGTAAAAATTCTTATTGATTCTTATCTTGTATTTTCTACATTGTTTGTATTCATTTATTACTTATTTTCGCCCACGGATAAACAGTATGCTCTGCAATGTATTACCGAAACAAATACGATCAAAACGAGAAAGTACATTCTGTTATTTTGTTGTTTAAATTATTTTGCCAGCTGGCCACTGTAGCGAGTGAATATTTTGGTTCAGGAATTTCGTCCAGTTCGATGTAGAGAATTCCCGATGAAAGAAATATACTTTGAAATATTCACGTCGCATGAAAATCGACGACTGACATTCCAACATTTTCTTGGAAGCGTTCGATTAATTTCCAAACGATTGATCAACCAAATGATCATTTAAATCGGCCTTGCCGCTCCAGCGTACCGCGAGTCTTTTAGCGCCCCTCTGTCAAACTCGCTTCCGCATTTACGGCAGTTTAGGCGGCGATATTTGTCGGCCCGCGCATTTCACACTCGAACCCATACAAACCCGACCGTCCTTTCTCCTCCCTCGACGACCCTCGGTTCTCGCCATCCTTCTTTCTCGTGCAGATAGCCGAGCGCGACGCAGGACGAGATTGCGGCGCACTTAATGGGCCTTTAACCCCTGCGCTCGCTCCACCGACCCCACTGCCGCCGCGCCACGCCGTTGCGACTTCCGGTACAATTTTCCCATTGAGAAGACCAGCCCCGTTGCCCCCATTAAAATTTCTCGTTCCTTCCCCCGCGGCGTCCACGGACAACCCCCGTAGTCCAGCACAGCCTTCTAATCTCGCCGTTGCGCCGCACCGAGCCGAGCTGAGCCGAGCAGAGCCGAGACGCTTCTCTGGCCCTTGTTTTCTCGTTACATCTCAGCTTCCTCTCGGATGAGCGCAATGAATGGCGACGGAACAGGGCCGAGAAACCGGCGCACCGTGTGAATCGAGTCCACGGAGTTCACACTTAGGCCACTCGGCTTTCCGCGCCATGCTGCGGACAATTCCCAGTCGATGGACTCTCTTTCTCTCTCATACTTTCTTTCAGAGAGAATTCCACTTTTTAAACAAGGAAAACCGAGGGCTAAAAGTTACTGATGTAGGAATATTCTATAGTAAAATTTGTATACTAAAATTTACAAAAACATTAGAGCTCCAAATATAATTTCAAAAAGACTTTTTTGTCTTTTTAAATACTAATCTACAGAGGAAGTTCTAATAATTACTTATTTTTAATACATTCTGTAGGAATATGCTTATTTATTTATTTATTAATGGTTTATTTTTTAATGTAGTCGCATTAACATCTAGGTCATTAGCAACCGCATGGTTTACAAACAAATATATATTACATGTTACTGAGAAAGAGTTACAGTTAATATTAACAAAAAGTTTATAGTAATTCATAAATGCTGATAGATTTTTTAAAAAAAGAGGACGTTTCCAATGTTGTCCTCGTCTAGATTTGACTTGAGGTCATTTTTAATGGAAAATCTATTCTATGGCATACCACCGCTTTGTATTTTATTCGAAAGGCCCGCCGTGTATTGATGTGTCGTCACGATGACAGTATATTCAGACGGAACACGGTTTGACAGCTGTAAAGACGTTTAACGAAACCATTAAAATAAAATTAATTCTCATTCTTTCTGGATACTACACTGGGGTGAATTGTTACGATAATTATTATTGAAAATAACGCTTCTTTATTTAAATAAATATAGGATATAATTTATTTCCTGCTTTAAAAAATGATAAGTGAATATAGAACATTAACTAGAAATCGATGGCATCGCAATGGGGTCGATATGGCATCGAGAAAACAAAACCTTAACTCAGAGGGAACAACCAATCCTGCAAATCGGTGTGCGCTCTCCTCATTTACTTTTCAACAATTATTTACAAAATAATTATGTAAATAAAAATAAATTTTTAAAAAATACCACGTTTTTACGTTGTACATCAACGATAAGATTTTCTCTAGCATTAGTAATCACTTATGTAAAATGAAATAGAAACAACTTCGCGAAAAATTTCAATATATATGCCACATGATTCTATCCAGTTTTATTAAAAAACTAAAATATGAACAAGAGGTTACAATCGGATACATAAAAGAAGAGAATCGTCTTTAATGAAAATGAAGAAAAAATTATGACAAAATCACTTTTGAAATGTTCATCTATTTATATTTTGATCTTTTTCCACAAGAAGCTAGAATGTTAGCGTTCGAATGTGCAAGAGAATTTAATTAAATAATTAAATAAAATATATGCCAAAGTAATTTCATATCAAAGAAAATGTTATAGTGATTATATTGTTTAGTTGCTCTGTTAAACATATCATATTTTTATTAACCTAAACTCTTAGATGAGTCCATATTATTTATAATACTCTATTTTATTATATATTATGTATTTGATTATAATATTGTATCATTCATTAAAGATCAAAATATCTATACTATTTCTACGTCATTTCATATGTTTCTTCAAAATTGGAACATTTAGTCCCGGTCTCGCCAACATTTTCCTTGCTGAAGGTTTCGAACGACGAAAATATTACTCAAACATCACTGAAACCGTAAAATAAATCGTAGCGCAAGGGATTGAGCTAATACGAAGAGTGCATAAAATCTGTAATTCTGAAATCGGCGATGAAACATATCAGAGAACGAATTCTAATTTGCAGAAAATTGAAAAAGTTTTAAGAAATTCGCGACTGTGACCAGGAATGGGTGAACGCAGAGCCCGGACGAGAAGTGAAGCAGCGAGTTTGAAAACGCGAAGAAAAATCAAAGAGCAAAAGTGAGACGAGTTGCGTTTGTGTTATTACACCGCTAGAAAGTGCTCGCCACGACTAAAACCGAGAACGTTTCAATATCGCTGCGAAATGTTAGGCGTTTTATTGCCGTCGTGGAATCTTCGAGGCTCCGGTTAAGTGCTAAAATATTGCGAATACTTTCTCCCCGCGGTGTTCCCGGTGAAATATCAGCATTGTCGTGTCGCGGCAAGTGCAACGACCTTTCGCGAATGTGGATCGCGCTTTGAAACCTGTTAGGACACTTCGTTCCCTGGATATATGGATATCGACAGTCGAGCACACAGCCGATGTGTATCGCTCGTAAACATTGGTGTTATTGCATTTAATTTTGTGTTCATGCACGCGTACATGTCTATCCTCGCTGTTCAAAAAGGAAACCGTGACAACACTCGTTCCTAAACTAAAAATCCATCAAAGATCATGTATGTACTTTTAATCGCGAAGTATACTGGTACCCGCTTCATGATCGCTTTCCATACACGACGCAACATTTTTACCACGCTTATATTAGCTTGCCGAGTTGTCGTCGTTGCTGTTGTATGCGTTAAATTTTGAAATCGAATTTTAAACCACTTTCTGATGAACTAAAGACTTGAAATTTTCAACATAGCTCAGAACTGGATGATAATGTAATGTTAAAAAACACATTTTTTAAAAGACTGTGCGTTTAAACAATATTTTTAAATATTTTACTTCGCACCTCGACGCTCGGGAGTACGTCATCGCGTGCAGCGATCTCCACTCCGTGCGCTTCCCACTCCGCGCGCTCCCCACTCCACGCGATCCCCACTCTACGCGATCCCCACTCCAATGGCCCACTTCGCAGCAATATTCCGATTGAAGCCACAATTTTTCGCGCATACGCGGCCAAAACAGTAGCCTATATGGCTAGCGTGAACCGGTATTATTAATTAAAACTTAATTGCTAACGTCTTAAGGGTAGCTTATCCCCTTGTCTTTTCATATGTATATACTAATAATTTTTTAAAAGTCTGGAGAGTGCTCAAGCTACCCGATTTCATCGAAAAAGTTACTCAGTTTACTTACTGGGTTGGTTTGGATTAGGTCGGGCAGGGGTATTTCGAAGGTTTCTTAATTTCTTTCTAGCTCCCCTTGAAAACTGTGCTTCCTTAAACTTTGACATTATAAATTGCAATTCCTTTGTTAAAAGCGTAAAACTTAATTTGATATTGTATGTTCCCAGCATCTTTTTGCAACTATTTCTAAGAAGCGTACGAAGATTAACGTACGTAGGTACGTTATTTTAAAATTTGTTTCATATCGGAGAAAAGTTTTGTTAACGTATCCATGCGAAAGAGAATCTTCAAACGGAATGCTACCAAACAGCTGATCATTCGAGTGAAATAATCTTTATTAAATGTCCAAGGCAGCGTAATAAATAGATGTGTCGACAGCACGAGATTAAATGTATGGAAAAACGTGGCGTTAAATCGTGCGACAAGTGGACATTGAAACGGTTAATTGCTGCAATCATGCACGGTCTTTCTTGAGCAACAGTGGTCGCCCACTTGTTAAGCGGCCTGAGATTATACAGATAGACAATCATGCTAAGGATCTCCGATTTCAAATGTCCTTTCAACTTGTATTACACGGCGAGAGCTGAGCGACTTGTTCCAGATTTACACCGCAGAAATGCTTCGAGCAGACATTTACTCTAAAGTGGAACGCAGACGTTAGGCGACGTTCTGGACGTCGTGCTTTATTAATCTCTTACCCGTTTTTATGTACGGAGAGATTATGCTCCGGCTGATTTTACTCTTTGTTGGATTATTAGTAATGATAATACAACTGCCAGAACAAAAATTAATTTCGTTGTCTATGAGAAACACTGTGGTTTCTCTTGCATAGAATAATAGACCAGATGTCACCGGACCCCATAGGCCTGGTATTCGTCGTACTCAAGGGCCTGGGCCGTAAATCAATGGGGCGACTGATTTTTTCTTTCGCCCCTACAACTTTTTTTACTTCTTTTTTCTCTTCGAGTCCACTAGCCGAACAGTTATATATACATATTTATTATTATTATTATATATTTTATTATTATTATTATATATATATAAATATATGTATTATTATTTAAAATTAATTCCCCAGCATTTTAGTAATTTTCTAAACCCATTTCCCAACACTTTTTCCCTTGCTTTTCATTCTTTAAAAATTTCGAAACACGTTCAAGTCTCTGTATCGGCGCATAGGATGGCCACTTCGAAACCTCTTAAATATATGAATACTAAAGGTGTATGTCATTGTTGTCATTACTTGGACAGAATTACAATAAGAAATGTTTAATTCCTTTATTTCCTGTCACCCTGTATAAAGGTTTTTAAATACCAACATGATGCTTGAAAAGAATGGGACAACAGTGGAACAACCGGAAGAGGAGGTCCGAGGTCAGGGAAGGGGGTACAAGAGGAGGGGGAGTTAGTATTAAGGAGACTCAATGTAAATACTCTCTAGTAGCACAAAATATTGTATACGCATTCATATAATATTAATACATACAATATTTATTTTATGTTAAATAACAAATTTTTTTAAATATGCAGAAAATATCTATTTTATGTTAAGAGAAAAATATTTTTTTCTAACTTTTTCTTCTTTTTAATTGAATGTTATTTAAATATTGAATTTACATTTTCCAAATATTGATTTCACATTTTTTGTAATATTTACTTTATATCTTTTTAAATATTTAGTTTATATTCTCTGAATATTTAGCTTATATTTCCTAAACATTCAATTCACATTTCTTAAATATGTATACAATAAATAAAAGTTAGATATTTATCTCATATGAAAAAGTGTGGCTTAAAAAATATTTTTCCAATATTTGAATAAGATATTTATCCAATATTTTTGTGCTACTAGGGTAGCGACTATTATAAATGGGTTTCTCTCTCTCTCCATTTTAAAATAAGTGTAGTGATAAGCTAGTTTGTAACATAGAATTTAAGAATAGGTTAATAGCGACGAGAAGAAATAAAAAAGAAGAAGAAGAAATCAATAAAGTTATACATAGAAATATTTTTAATTTTTGATATTGAAATCATTTTAACTTTACCTATTTTAAATTTATTAAATAATATATATACATACAAATGCCGATATGAAAATTGATTGTTTCATATTTGTCTGAATCGTAGTGAATAAAAAAAATGTTAATAATAAAGGTGAGTGCATCAGCGCGGACTGAACCTCCCAAAGTAACGACACTTTCAAAGTAAACTGAACGGGCCCGTTGGCTGCTCGAAATTTTCGAGCTTTTAAGCCGGACCGGGCGTTCGACTTTTCCAAACACTCGATTTTCCCTTCGAACGAACACCATTACGCGTTCCGGAGGAATTATATTAACATCGGCGATGTTCGCTTTCGCGACAATGGACGAGAGCATTTAATCCCGGCAATTGTGCGACTTCGAGGGCTCGTTCTCGCTTTCGTGTGTATCGCATCGGAGCACAGAATTGCTCGAGCGAGACGCAGAGAGGAACAAAAGGGGGACTGAACGAGGGGACGGGAATGGGGACGAGCTCGTCCATTGCGAGCCGAATAAATTATTCATTGTTTACGAGCGACGCGGACAAACGAACGCGCGGGCCAGCTTGAATAGGTAAATGCATCGACAAGGATCGCGACTTCTCTCGCTTCGGATCATTAAAATCGCGAAGAGAACAATTACCGGACTAGTATTCTGCGAACACTCCCCTTTCGCTGATCTCACCCCTTCCTCCCTTCTCTCACTTTCTGTCGATGGTTCTTCCAGTTCTAACAAGGAGTCTAGATGATATCGGCGCAAAGGTTCGATCAGTATTACAACAAAGCAATCGTGCTAGTTTGGTTAAACTTTTAACGTTTCGATCCCAACATGGATCCTTTTCAAGAAAAAGGAAATAACTGCGTCTGTGAATTTTTGAAAGAGTTTTCAATATGAAAGTACTGAAAAATAGATTTAAATACAATATTCAAAATAACGGTAATGAATTACCAACCTGCTTTATGAAAAAAATTAGCGACAGGAGTATTTTATGTTAGTTATTTTATAAAAAAAAAACATTTAGAAATCGTTCTGAATCGATTAACAAGGATTAGGCACCGCTTTTCATGTATTTTTTAAAAATTTTAAGTACAAGTTACATTGTTTAGTAAAGTTTAAATTTTCTA
>CM052344.1:10158687-10173793 GCA_028455595.1 Lasioglossum vierecki | reverse complement strand
AAACACGGAATCCAACAGTTGGAAAGGTAAAGTTGACAGCTTAAGTTTCACTGCAGAAAGTAGCCTCGGACAGACCTTACGCTTTCATGAGAAACGGGTTAAATGACAAAGGTTTTGTTAGCACAGTTTGCAGGAGTTGAACAGTCACGTTACTCTAGCGTTGCATATTAATATTTCATGGGAGTGAAGTTGAAAGTAGTTAGCGCGGGCCGGGGAAATTTGGGACGGCGGATATCAGAACGATGTAGGAAATGCGGTTCGAGGTTCTAGACGAGTCACGATAAATTATCCGTGGATAATTATCGAGTGGACGTCCGAAACAGCCGCTCGTATTCGTCCGGCGGAGCTTCCACGTCGATTAGTCTTTCACGGGCGAAATACTCGATACGACGTGTAATATGTGAAATCGTTACCGGTGTAGCTGCACGGTCATGTTCCGGCCGCGGAGCTTCACGGCCACGAACGAACCACTCGCGCTCGAAATAATAGAATTTCGAGGACGCGATCGGAATTTATCGGCAGTGAAATTAACGACGGGTTTCAATCGCACGCCCACATTATCCGGCTTCTTGAAACGGTTACTCGAAACTGATGAAGGTGGCCGAACAATATCGAACGAGGGGAAGAACATGGTATAAAGTTGTTGAAATTCTCGATGTGCGAAACAAGTTTCATGGCTGCGATGAACATCGCGGTAATAGTCGGACACTTTTCATAGAACGATCACGTTTTTCATATTGACAGTTAGAATAATTATTTACGACATAAAGAAAGATTTTTAAAAAATTCCAATTAGTTGGAATTACAGAGAAAATATTTATTATTTAATTAAAATTTTCTGTTATCGTTTAAAATTTTTTAAATGTATTTTGTAAATCTGCGTCGATTATACACATTCTAAGAATTTGCATAAGGTTGAAGTATTTCGATTGAAAAAATCTTCTAGGCGGACAAAAATTCATTTTATCGTTTTCTCTTATACTCGCAATTAAACTGCGGATATCTTTATACAAAATAATTAATGTTAATAAATTAAAAATTACACATCGACGTTCTTGATTTTTCTGAATGTTTTTACCGTTTTAAATTACATTCACCTATTTTCGTGATAAATGATATTGGTCGAAGTTGCAGAGAAAATATTTATTATTTCTTTAAAATTTTTTTAATGTATTTTGTAGATCTGCGTCGATTATACACATTCTATGAATTTGCATAAATTGTTTTCTGTTATACTCGCAATTGAACGTTATGCAAAATAATTGATACTAATAAATCAAAAATTACACATCGACGTTCTTAAATTGTCTTAATGTTTTTACTGTTTTAATTTACATTCACCCATTTTCGTGATAAATTCATAAGCTGCGTAATCTACTAATAATGAGTTTAGAAACCCTTATTCGTGTGGTTTTCAGGACGACTTTGCTTGCGTGTCACGCGTTCGGGGATTCGATCTCGTTCGAGTAGAAATTTTTAATTTAAATTAAAAAAAAATTTCCATTGGTCGGAGTTGCAGAGAAAATATTTATTAATTAATTAAATTTTTTTAAATGTATTTTGTAGATCTGCGTCGATTATACACATCGTAAGAATTTGCATAAATTATTTTCTCTTATACTCGCAATTAAACTGTGGATCAATAAATAAAAAATTACACATCGACGTTCTTAAATTGTCTTAATGTTTTTACTCTTTAATTTACATTCGCCCATTTTCGTGATAAATGCATAAGCTCCGTAATCTACTAATAATGAGTTTAGAAACCCTTATTCGTGTGGTTTTCAGGACGACTTTGCTTGCTTGTCACGCGTTCGGGGAGCTCGTTCGACTAGAAATTTCGAAAAAGCCTGTTTCGTCACCGGCAAAGTCTTATCTTTGGAAAAACGTGGTCGTTCGCGGAGCATAGCAAACGGGAAACAAAGAGAAGCGAACGACAAAAGGACCGACGATATGATTAACAGCCGTGTTACAGCCTTGACTAGGGGTACGCCAGGGGTTGGTGGGGAGAAGGAGAGCCGACTGGAACGACAAGAGTACTAATTATTACAATTATCCGCGGACAATTACGACGTTAAATTGCATTCCCAGTGGTAATGCCAGCCCGAGGGAATGCCTCGAGGAGAATCTGTTGCCCGTGCATCTGCTATTGCACCGGGGGAAAAGCAGCGCTATGGATTGCACCAGTGGTGCGACAGACCGACCACCACCGTTGGCGGCTGCACCGGCACAGGCAGCCTCCGTGTGGCAATGGGGAATAGCACGGAGAAAGGGACTCGGAGAGAGTGAGAGAGATAAAGGGACCGGGTTATGCATACAAAACAGGGGACGTGTGGAGCGGTAACCTAATGTCTTGCATTAGTTCACGGATGTTTACCGCGGGTTTTCTCCGCTTTACCAAGTGACGCCTGGAAATCCTGGCTTCGCCGCACCTTGGAACGCATTCTTGTGGCTGCAAGGGATGACAGCGAAGCGCACAGATTGCTATTTCGTCGGTTTACACGACTACGCATCGACAAACGTTCGATCTTTATGACTAACTTTCGGGGAGTACGCGAAGAGTACTATTGCAGTTACAAATACTGTAATTCTTTTAAAAATTTACTTTCTTGAAAAGGATCCATATTAGGATCGAAACGTAGAAAGTTTAATCAAACTAGCAAAATTGCTTTAATTTAATTTCTTGTTTTAATTTCTTATTTTAATTTCTTGTTTTAATACTTCTTTAATACTTCTTTAATACTTCTTTAACCCCTTAACCTACGATTTACGTTCGAGAACTTTGGGCCGGAAACGTGACGAAGAAACGTAAACAAGTTCGCGCAACCCGTAATATTTACGTTAGGCCCGATAATCGTACACGGGCTAGCCCGTAATATTTACGTTTGGCACAATCATCGTACACGGGCTATGCCCGTAGTTGTAGGTTAAGGGGTTAATACTTCTTTAATACTTCTTGTTTTAAACAACCTTACGATCGATAATCAACAAACACATTTACTGTAATTCGTTTCTCGAATTTCGTGGGCTTTTAAATCTCACTTCCGCTCGTCTACAAAGGTAATTGACAAATGCTCGCTATAGTACAATTTTGGTGACCTCTGTCCAGTGAACGAATATTTGGTGGCTTCTAATAAATCTTTGCGTAATAGAAAGATTCGTAGTCATTTTTCAGTGACTATTAAATACATACGAGTTTATTTTAAGCAGAAATTAATATTCTTAATATATAATTAATTTTCTTAGAAAGTTTTCTAAAATATATCCTTGTTTTCAACTCACTTTATGCATTAATTCACACATACATTAAAATCTCTATATATAAAAATGGTTATATCAAATTGAATGTTAATCCTGTAAAAGGAATATGTACCACAAAAAAGTGGTACCTAGGCAAAAAACGAAAAATGTTATGTTCTTAGTAAATATGAGTTTAAATTTACCGCCTAATCTATAACCGATATATTTAATATTTCTACGAGTTTATGTTGATAACTTTCACTGAATTGTTACAAAAAAATTGTAACGGAGGGTCTAACTAGTACCTTTAAAAATTTTATATTAATTTTGACAGCAGTGATCGGCGTAAAAACAAATCTTACAAGGATTTGGATTGAAAAAGCTGTTAAAGTTATTTAGAAGGCCGTAGATTGTTTTCAAATGCCACTGTTGGAATATGCATATAACATACAAGGCAAAGTTTATTTTCGAACGCGATAACGCAGTTTTGCATATAGTAAAGATAGTGAGCATGCAACTCAATTGGCAAGCAACGAAATAAATATTTCAACATGGCCCGCTGTTGTCACATGTTAATGAACAATCTCGGACAAAACGCTTTCTCCTTCGTGGCAAATTAATAAATTACCATGCGTAAATCAATGACGTAATGGTGTTATAAAATCAATGATGTTATAAAAGATGTAGAGAGACACAAAAATTAAATAAAAAATTTAATTTCCTTCACTCTGTTCACTTTCGCGGTTTGTTACACGTAATTTGTTTAACCAAGAAAAATTTTAATGATTTCGGCGCAATGATTCGATCAAATAAACACTATAAAGCAATTTTATATAAAGTCATTAATATTTTTCCTGGTTTAACATTCATACGACCGATAACAATAACAACATTTAATTTGTTTAAGTTCAGTATTTGAAGGGTGGTCTCGTTCGATCCGTTTCAACGTATGGTAATGGTGAAAGTGTATGAGTGGGGTCAATATATAAATTCAATGGCATGTGATTTACGGATGTTCAAGAGCCTCGGTTTATGATCTTTCGAGCTGGTGTGAAACGACTTGTGGTGACAGTCGTTGCAACTCTCTTGCATCGAGTCGTAACAAACTTCAACCTGTTGACCAGGGACGACTAAACGAGATGACTTGTTATTCAATTCTATCTTCGCATTAACTCCTCTTGGTTTGTTTAGTATAATAAATCCACTATTCAATTGTACTAAACAAAATTGATGTTTTTGGCGCACCAGTTTGATCGATTTAATCGAAAACAATTTTGCAATATATTAATTTCGATGTTTCGGTTTTTGTTTAGACCCTTTTCAAGAAAATAATGATTGCGTCTATGAATCAGTAAAACAACACTAAGAGAGAACATTTTTTAGTTCACTCCAGTTGATTGAAAATCAAGTAGAAAATTTTTATTTTGCATAAAGATCCGCAGACTATTAATTACTTACTTATCATTAGGGCGAGCATGTACATATTATACAAATAACAATAATTATGTCCGACACATTTTTTCTATCACCAACAACAACCAAATTGTTCAGGTGGCCTGTTTTAAGTGCCTCACCCTGTATATGGAGCGTTTCAAAAGATTTGTTTCGTCGATTACAAGATTCCTTGTGAGGATAATGAAGCAGGAGTATCATTAACTCTTGTTAATATAACAGTATTCCATTTTATTAATTTGTATCATTTATGCATTATGATCCAATGTCGTAATTGTCTGAATTTGTTCGTTTGGTTGGAGTGACTAGTGAAAATAAAATGGTTCGTATACCAACAGAAAATAATATTGTTTGCAACTGTTGATTGTTTTCGAGGAGCGTTAGAGCCCGTTAAAAGTTATTCCGATGGAATTCATGAAATTCGCAATCAGTGCCATTTTTTTCTGGCGAACGATGTTTTTAATATTCGCGCGTGGCATTAATTGTTACTATTTTGTGTTGACCCAGTTTTTTGAAATCACACAACCTCTGTGTTATCCACATATTGAAATAGTTTTTTCATCATTGCGAATGCTATTGTGTGTATTATTATTTTTGTCGACATCCAATCACACCCCGTTTCATCGTTAGACTGCGAATTTTATGCATTTATTATACAATTCAGCAGGGGAACTGGGGAAAATAGTAAATAATAAATAGTTCCATTTATTTTAAAAAATTTGTAGAATTTTCAAAATAAAATATTTTATTTAATGCAGTAATTGTTTGAAGATAAAATAATTTGAGAAAGTAATTTTTGAAAATAGTATTTTATTTGTAGAATATTGAAAATATTTGGATTTTGTCTTTATTTTCAATTTTAAATATTATTGTTGAAAATAATGGTTCTTATTCAATAGATTTATGAGTAGAAATAGTTTCCTGGTGATAAGATACACTGCAGATTTATCAACAAACCTCAGTAGGCACAAAAAAATAAAATATTCTATTTTGTGTTTCACATTATTAAAATAGAAATATTTTATTTTGTGATTCCTATGTTAAAATAGAAATATTTAAAAAATACCTCTGCAATTGAGTGGCTGTAGTTTTAAAGAATGCAAAGTTTAAAAGAATTGAAGAATGTGAATATATTATTGTTAATCTTTTAAAGTAATTAAAAGAAGAAAACAATTTCAAAGTAGCTCCTTGCAACGAATACAGGGAATTTTTATTTTGCATAAAAATCCGCAGTCTATTCATGATATTTAATAAACAGTTGGTTACATAATTTTTAGCGAATACTAGTATGTGTCTAACAAGGTATTTATAGAAGTACATATTTGAGGACATGCTTTGTAGAAGGGACAAAGACTAATTGAGTACAATGGACATTGATTATTTCCACGGTGATGTTCGTTTTGTTTTAGTACCGTTGCTATTGTCTGTCGGGAACTCCACGTGGCAACACGTGGGTGCGTGTCCTCAGCCACGCGATAAAGGCTTCGATGGGCGCGCCGTGACACACAAATCGTTGACACACAACCTGCCCCGGCTATGTGACGAAAGGGACCGCATGATAATGCACCGAACGAGGGAACGGGCCGGCTGCATCGCCTTGCACATTCCACGCGTACCGACGCGTCCCACTGTCGAATGCCCCGACGCATTTTAAGCTTTTCATCCGTCCTGGTTAATTAAGATCATCTCGGATTGCAGCGCTGCGCCGAGACGCCATTAAAACACCCCTACAACATTTCACCGAGTCTAACGACTCGCATACCTCTACGACAATATTAATGGAAAAATCAGTTCAGTTGCGAATGCAGCAGGCTTCGACACTATGAAAATTATATGTCATCTTATTTGACTACATGTCATTTCAAGTCATCCTCGTTTATTTCAGCAGCCAAATAATTTTATCAGTATCTGTATTTGAATTTCAAGTGAAATTTGACTCAAATGTGACTGCATCTTTGAGCAAATTATAAATGGGGAGGATAAAGAAATAATATATTATTTGAATTTGAAAAAATTAAAATAATTTTTAAGAAATAATATATTATTTGAATTTGGTATTATATCAAATGAATGAATATTGATTTTATTCTCAAATAACAGTATTGTTAGTTGTGCGAAATAAATTTTGTATATCAAATAGTTAGCTCTTACTCTCATTTCAAATAAAATTAGTTATAAATGGAGAAGATAAAGAAATAATATATTATTTGAATTTGAAAAAATTAAAATAATTTTTAAGAAATAATATATTATTTGAATTTGGTATTATATCAAATGAATGAATATTGATTTTATTCTCAAATAACAGTATTGTTAGTTGTGCGAAATAAATTTTGTATATCAAATAGTTAGCTCTTACTCTCATTTCAAATAAAATTAGTTATAAATGGAGAAGATAAAGAAATAATATATTATTTTAATTAGAAAAAATTAAAATAATTTTTAAGAAATAATATATTATTTGAATTTGGTATTATATCAAATCAATGAATATTGATTTTATTCTCAAATAACAGTATTGTTAGTTGTGCGAAATAAATTTTGTATATCAAATAGTTAGCTCTTATTCTCATTTCAAATAAAATTAGTTATAAATGGAGAAGATAAAGGAATAATATATTATTTGGATTTGGCATTATATCAAATGAATGAATATTGATTTTATTCTCAAATAACAGTATTGTTAGTTGTGCGAAATAAATTTCGTATATCAAATAGTTAGCTCTTATTCTCATTTCAAATATTTGAAATTACTAAAATTAGCTTAGCAAAAAATATCTTTTAATAGATAATTTAGCTACATCGATAACCTCTTCTTGAGGTGAAACTATTTATTATTTTATTAAAATAATTCAAATGGAACGAAATTACATGAAAATATTTTATTGAATTTAAACGCTAAGTGAAAATCAATTTTTTATGTTATTTGTAAAATGAAAATAATAATCTTTCAAAGTTAACACGTTCGCTATCGGTATCGATAACATACCTTCATCAACCATCGTTTTGTATTTCAATTAAAGAAGATTATATGATAAAATAAATAAATTATCCAATATATGTTACGCAACTCAAATTTCTCTCAAGCATTGTTTTGAAACAATGGCGTCAGCAAACCTGTTGATCGGTATTTGATTCATTGGAGTGATTTTAGTACACTCGATATCAACAATATCAAATTTACACACGAGTGATGGGTACAATTTTATATTACATGTAAAAAGTCGATCAATTAATATTTAAAATTAGAACACTCCATTATGTATACATTCATATCTGTTTTACAACGATAAGTTTTTCATATTTTATAAATGCACGTTATAAGTATAATAATAATGAGTTATAACTGCTTATAACAATGGAGACTGTTGCCAAAGCAAACTCTGATAGCGAAAGTATTAAATAGCTATCAGACAATGTTATTATCACGAAGAATAGTGTTCCACAAAGATTAGAAATTTTATCTCAATGTAACAAATAAATATTCTTGGTGGATCATTTTCATTCGCGACATTCTAACCACATATATCAATTATTATTTCATTATAAAACAATTCGATAAATGATAGATATGAATTCAAATTTGAAATTCCACAATTGAGGCGATTCGAATTTCAGTATGAAAAATCATTCAAGCTTTTACTGAATCGGTAGTCGCAGGAATGGTGGCGTTCGTCACTCTTGTTCTGACAAATGAAATTTGAAACACGCCAGAGGATGTTCGAAATTAAACATTGTCAAATCAAGTGGTCGTGCAATTGGAAAATGCGGAAATGTCGATGGACTGGCTAAAAGCGAAAATCAATTTGGAAGCTGTAGAAAAATAATCGGTTAACTTCAACTGATGCAATGTACAATCGATAGACTCGACGCTCCCGGCGCAATTGGAAAATTCATCAGTTAAACAATTCTGACAATCGTTAGCGTGAATAATCAATAAAACGCTGCAATAAATGTACAATTGTGGTTTTTGTACATAGGTTTGAATCAAATGCTGGTAAAGCAGTGATTTAAACTTGAACAGCTTGAAAGAACATTTTTGATAAACTATTCACATCAATTTTTGGAGACGTAAAGAAAAGGAAAAACATTTTTGTTGTCCTAATCTTTTTTCTGTCTTAATAAAGATGATCACTTGTGTGTCTAAACAAGTTTCTATCAACCGACAGTAAGATTAAGTAATAGCTAGATTAAAGATCTATAAGCATTTCTAGCTCGTCAAAAAATGTTAAAGAAATATTATACAGTACAAGTTTGAAGAAAATTAAATTCAGAAAATTTAATGGATTAAAGATCTATAAGCACTTGTAGCCCATAAAATATTCAGCAAACTTGTAGAATACATGATTGAATAGAATTTATTGCAATGTTTCATGATGCACTTGTGGAAAAAATTCCCATCTTATTCCCATCACAAAATTGTACACTACAAGATTGAATAGAACTAAAATTAAATTTTCTATGTTATAATACACTTGTCGAAAAAGTTCCTAAGTATTTCTAGCCCACAAAATATCCAACAAAATTGTAGAATACAAGATTGAATAGAATTCATTTCAATCTTTCATTATGCACTTGTGGAAAAAGTTCCCATCAATGGACAGTAAAATAAACCATAGCTAAACTAAAGATCTGCAAGTATTTCTAGCCCATAAAATATTCCACAAAATTGTAGAATACAAAATTGAATAGAATTAAAATTAAATTTTCTACATTATAATACACTTGTGGAAAAAGTTCCTAAGCATTTGTAGCCCATAAAACATCCAACAATATTGTCGAATACAAGATTCAATAGAATTAAAATTAAATGTTCTACATTATAATACACTTGTGGAAAAAGTTCCTAAGTATTTCTAGCCCACAAAATATCCAACAAAATTGTAGAATACAAGATTGAATAGAATTCATTGCAATCTTTCATTATGCACTTGTGGAAAAAGTTCCCATCAATGGACAGTAAAATAAACCATAGCTAAACTAAAGATCTACAAGTATTTCTAGCCCATAAAATATTCCACAAAATTGTACACTACAAGATTCAATAGAATTGAAATTAAATTTTCTACATTATAATACACTTGTGGAAAAAGTTCCTAAGCATTTGTAGCCCACAAAACATCCAACAAAATTGTAGAATACAAAATTGAATAGAATTGAAATTAAATTTTCTACATTATAATACACTTGTGGAAAAAGTTCCTAAGCATTTGTAGCCCATAAAACATCCAACAAAATTGTAGAATACAAAATTGAATAGAATTAAAATTAAATTTTCTACATTATAATACACTTGTGGAAAAAGTTCCTAAGCATTTGTAGCCCATAAAACATCCAACAATATTGTCGAATACAAGATTCAATAGAATTAAAATTAAATGTTCTACATTATAATACACTTGTGAAAAAAGTTCCTAAGCATTTGTAGCCCATAAAACATCCAACAAAATTGTAGAATACAAGACTGAATAAAAGTTAATTGAATTTTCTATAATATACATGTGGAAGCGTTTTGTATAGACTTCCGGAACCTAGTGATATCGCGTTCTTTGAATTTTTCGGCGTCCCCAGCGCCTATTCTGGCACAATAGAAGGCGTCTGAAATGAAATCACTGTCGAGCAGAGGAAAGGGTGTTCCCCTATCGGCGCAGCAGACACCGAGACGACGATAAATAATTCAATGAGTCAAATTAGAATCGCGCTTTACAGCTGCGGCACCAGACGAGGTCTAGCGTTTCGCGGCGGTGCAATTTAGTGGGCGTGCGTGTGCTTGTATTTAAAACGATAATCCTTACAGGCAGTCGCGTTACTGCTAACATTATTTATTACGTCGTTTTATCAGGGAACTGGTTCGCCTTGAAATCTAGGCGCTCATCCAACAGCGGGCTCGCGAGCTGCGTGAACGCGATGCGGCGCGGTGGTGCGAAATGTGAAATGCGAACTGCGAACGACCGAATCGCTAATCGCAGATAAAAGTCTCTACTGGTACCCGCAATCTATCTAGAAACACCAACAATCGATCCTTGTTCCGAGCAACAGTTCCGATTCCGTTTCCAACGATGATAAATCGGTGAATAAATTACATTTCATTGGGAATTTCATTCGACATCAACTGTTCGACGAGTTTCCTACAATCTTTTACAACAAAAACTATAATACTTTTGCAATAAAAATTGGTAAAAATACATTGTCCATACCAAATACAGAATGCAAGTTTTCAGTAGAACCTTTTCCAAACTCGTACACCGCGTGACGAAAGTGCAATTTGATTTACGCTCATGTTTAGCAATTATTTTTACGACGGAAAAGCAAGTGAAGGTGTGTCAAAGGTAACTGAAATTGCATTTGATTTATGCTCATGTTTAGCAATTATCTTTATGACAAATACAATATGAAAATAACTTAAGCCTGCTGTCAAACAACAACTCAAGCCGTACTCATTCCAATGGTATTATATGTACATCTATGGGGGGTCCGAAAATGTTCTTGGAAAATATTTTCTTGGAAAAGGTGATTCCTAAAGTCATTTGAAATAACCTTTTTCCTTTACGAAAATGTTCAAAGAGTTATTAACGAAAAGCACGGACCAATCAGAGCGCGGATACGGCAGACTTGTGTCCCCACTGTACTTTCCCCCTCCACGACACTATTCTGCCATGATCCAGTCACGTGACGTGTTTAGATGCTGGCAGAGAGAAAGAGGTAAATTATTCCCCTCATCTGACGACTCTGGTAGGTAATAATTTATTTCTATCATATTCGAAAGCTTTCAAAGTATCATATAATTAAATCATCCTGAGAAGCTCGAAAATTCTTGCGTAGATCAGGGAATCATTTTCATTAATGTTCCTCGATGTACGTGGGTTTTATTACACCTTCTTCGTCGTAGCCAGTGTGGGAAGCCAATTTAACACATAAAATGGATCTTTAATCGTTCCCTGGAGAGATCTCGTCTCGAAAATTGGCAATAAAAGTGAAGCGAAACTCTGAAGGGTAAACCAATTGTCTGTACACATCTTACGTTGGAAACGATTCATGGCAAACGTATTCGTCGTGGAGGTTGATGAAAATGTCTCCTAAATGTGAGCCGACTGAATTGCTCGTAAACCATGTAATATAGTCTAATTAACGAATATTAATATTACCTTGGAATACTTGTTAGAAGAAACTCCTATATATCAAAGATGACAGTGTGTATAAAAGATATTCAACACATATTCCGTTCTCTAGTAAAAACTTTAATACAGTTATCTCGTTAAATAACGTTTTCGTTTTCCATCCACTAGAATATTTATTCGATCATAAAGATCATAAAACGGAACGAAGACTTTAACGATTGCTCGTTAAACCTCGTTCTTAACAATTTAAAATTTCTAGAAATAAATTCAAATATTTACTTCCTTCGAATTTCAAAATTAAACACTACAAACTATTTCCCAACCCCGTATGCTTGCATAGTTTATGCTACCGACTACTGTACAATTTTATCAGTACCTAAATTTTTACTGAAAGGATCTCTCAAAATCTGAATTACATCCATAAAATATTGAAACGCAAACTAGTGGATGCTTGCAGAAAGTTAAACCTTAAGGAGTCATTCTCGTGTTACATTTTTAAAAAATGTTCCCAAATTCGAAAAGTCTAATTATTAGAAATAAAGATTATACAGATTATTCCATTCGTTAAAAGTTTCTCGAGGCAATGAAGATTTTTTAATAAACTTTTAATAAAATAATTTTCAGTAAACAAAATATTAATAAAGAGTAATTCAAGTATTAACACAAGACTGAAAAGCAGAAAATAATTATTTAAATAAAAATAAATTTTTAAAAATTGACTAGGAAGTATATAATAATTCTTTTTAGTCCCATACAGATTCCTAAATATTCCGTTTTGTTGATCGCACGAATTAATAGAAATTAGTTTATGATATCATGAAAAAATTTTATATATCAGCGCCGATATCGTAAACTAGTTTGTATCTGTACGAGATCAGGAATCTGTATGGGACTATGAAAAATGATTTTACACTTCTTAGTCCGCCTTTAAAAACACTCTATTTTCAAAACTTTATTTTTATTTAAATAATTACTTTTCATACTCGTTACACGAAAATGTCCCCATCATTTCTCTCGCAAGCACATTCTCAAAATTAGTGTGCAGGCAGGTGCGCATTGCGGATGTAGCGTCATATTAGCGAAACCCAGTAACCCTTTGGAACCGAGTTTTTTCAGTTTCCGAACTTCTACAACTGATTTCAAAAATATTACATTATTTCCACAACGAAACAGCAATAAATCCTTCAAGCACGCTCAAATATCAACCACGCGTATCTATAGTTGCCTAGCCGGCGACACAATAATACGCGTGGACGTGCAATCGCGAGATTAGCAATCAGAATGGAACGGTTTATTAAAGGCGTGTCAACGCATGTACCCCCATGTACATACATACACACATACAACCACACAGACACACAGATTATCCATATACATATATGTACCTCCTCCTGCTCGAACGACGAGATCACCTCATAGTAGAACTGCTCAGCCATCGACAGATTGATCTTGAGGGACGCGCGGTCCTCGTCATCCTTCTGATCCTCATCCTCCACGCCGTTATCGATATCGTAATCCTTAATCACGACACTCCTCCGTGACAGGATCTCGATCCCGTTGTTCTTCACCAGCTCCATTTTTCCCTATCTCCGGTTGTCCCTTAATCGACACATTCGAACACACACCTCCGCCGGAATTTACATATCCGAGCGTCTAGAGACTTATCGGAACACGCGAGTGAAACTTGCACAAGATCGCAGCACGTTCCAGCGGCTAGACACGTAGGAAGAAGCACTATGATAATCGTCGAAACTAGCTCCGAGGACTTAGATAAAACTTTTTTTGTGGCAGTGTCTTCTTTATGATTCTCAAAGAATTAAATTAGTTAATAAGTTGCGTAAAATTAAGTTTTTTTCTACCATTAAAAGCGGACATTTTCTTTGCTAAACCTAATGTTAAAGCCAAAGTAAATTAATTAATTCTGTCATTGTACATTAACTGTAAGACTACTGTTAAAAAAATAAATTGTTAAAGCCGAAATAAACCTATAACAGGTTTCAGTGGCTCATTAAAAAAAAAAATAAATAATCGTCGATACCTAGGATTATATAACTTATCACAGCTGATTCACTTTTGGTTGATTTTCACTACGGTGTCTCACTATCGCGAGACACTGTTACACTGTTTACTAACACCGACCGATAACAATAACAACGGAGGAGCTTCGCGCGGAGGTCGTTTCTCACGTGTCCTTCAGCTCGAGCCTTACGAGATTGAGCATCCCCGTTGATCTTGATCGATGGGCCACGGTATCAGCGTCGCGACCACGCCACGAGAAATTCGGTTTCTTCGATCGGTCGGTCGGTTCAAGGATATAGAACAAAGTCATTGTACTTTGGATTCGTTGTTATTTCTGTTGATCGTTTCACTTTCCTTCGTGCTCGGTGTTTACGGTTGTACTACATGGTAGTCGGTGATTCATAGCGAGCGTTTTCATTCGGATCTCTGCGAACGATGTTTTCAGTTAGATCGAGAGCCGGGAGTCGAAGGAACGGCGAAGAAAATGCGAGGAAAGCGGACCGTGCATGAAGCCTGCACGCTCGCCAGCGAACTGAGCCGAAGTAACGAAAGAGCACGTATAATGCCGCCTGTGTCGTTCTCGCTTCGCGGTGACAACCAACACCGACGCTAGATAAGCCCTGCCAGCCGGTCACCAGCGTCGGAAAACTGAACACCGGAACGTGTCGAAAACCGTACAGTTATTTGTTCATTCTTTAGCAAACTTTTTTTCGAACTCTTTTTGGAGATTCTTTCCCTACCCGCCTCTCAATGACTACCGTAAATGCACCTATTACCTTTTACTAAGGTGTTTTTTCATAATCGGATTAACCCATCGACGTACTTCGACGAACCAGACTCGTGATGAAATGTTATTAACGAAGACTAATAAATATGAATGTTATGCGTTTCATTACAAATTTTAGTTGTTTTTAACCAATGTTTAAGCATTAAAATCAATTTAGCTGTAGAAAAGATATACATTTTCTTTCTCCTTCTAGGACATTTTGGTAATGAATATTTGTTTGTCAAGAATAAATTTGTACAATTCAATGAGAATGTATTCTCAATGTGACCACATTAAAATGAACCACAAATAAATAAATAAACATTGTCGATCATTTTTATATTTTCATAATTTCAGGATTTGAACAAACATTCTTCATGAAAGTTAAAAATAAGACCATCTTTCTTCAAACTCGATCACCGAAGGACCGTTGTGTTCACATGATTGTGCAATCTTTATATTGCTTTAAATTGCATAAGGGAATAATATAGGATATTAAAATAAATAAAAA
>CM052344.1:10033849-10133985 GCA_028455595.1 Lasioglossum vierecki | reverse complement strand
TCACCCAAAGTAGCTGTCGGTCATAGTTGTTGTCTGTCAAAGAAGTTGCCTGTCAAATCTGGAGTCAGTGAAAACCGTGTCGGGGAAATTGGTGTAGGTGATTTCAATGGAACCTATTGTACCTAAGTTTTAAGTTAAATTAAAAGATTCACTCCATCTGAGCAGGTTCAGAGATAACAAATCTTAAACACGTCTCTCCATAAGGCATAATATATGTGTCCGATATTTTATCTCGCAACAGAAAGGCTATTGTTCAGTAAACTGTATAAATTGTACTTTATTAAGAGTTTTAGATTAGATATTATACGTAAAAGTTTGACATGTAAAACTTTAATTCATGGAGAACCAATAATAAGAAAGTTCAATTTTTAATTCAGAGGTCTGAACTCGCGCCAGTCTCTCATCTTTGCCGAAAGCTTCGACTCTCTGTCTCTCTTTCTTTTGCATTCGCCGTCCGCTTTCACGCCTGAAAATTTAATTGCTTATTACACGATCGTAATTACAATCGCAATTATATTGTGTTTGACGTTCTTCGTTTTAATTAGAAAAAGAAGACGAAATACTTGATAAAAATTTTATTGGAAACTCAACTAATAAAATAATTATTTAACTATTTGAATAAACTAATTTATGCATATTGTCAAGTAGGATAATATATTAGATGATGGAATCAGTTCGTTATTATTTTTTATATATATTTTATCGACAAAAGAATGATGGCTATATAATCGATTAATAAAGCTATATTCTTCCAAATTTAATGATTGTATTTTACTTTAAAAATTCGAATTTACGCAATCATCTGATATTATTTCAACATTTCTCAAATAATTTATTTCGTTAATGCCCAAGTATGGAATAAGACGAAAGCCATCGAATCAATGTATGTAAACGGCTTTCATTTTGCTTATTTATAACTAATCCTTCATCCTTAGTGTGCAATAACGGATTACAAGGAATAATGTTAAGCTCCTTCTACTTTCATGGAAGCATGGGTAATGAGCAATTGCTTAGCTTGCCGCTTAATAATGTATTAGATATATGTATAACAAGATGATATTTGCGCGGAGTGTTCACAAATGCGATGTGTACCATACCATGGCTATCGTAATTCTCTCGAAAATAGCAAAGACATCATATCCATATTGTAAACCTTGACTAAACTAAATTCATGTAAACTTAGTAGAATCAAATTGCTTGTAATTACCGAAATCGCGGCCGTCGAAGTTGTAATTACTAATAAAAAACTAAGGTTTTATTGCAGAAACTACAATTATCGAGGTTCTATCGTAGATGTTCCAATTATCGAGACTCCAATTAGAGGAGAATCGTACAATATACACCAGTCTTAGTTTTCGTACTGTAACTTACACTAGACTCGGTGGACATTAAATTAAAAAAAAATTCTTGGTATAAATAGTCCACAATAAGTGAAAGGGAACTAGTTTTTTCAGAACCTTGAATAAAAATTGATAATTATCGAAAGCAAATAGATTGCAATTTGTAACAAATTGGATACTATGAACTTTCCTGAACAAGATACAATACCATACTATATATACATAAATATGTATAAACCACGATTAATATTTCTTGGTATTTTCCAATTTTTTTGAAACATCAGAAAGTTATCTTTCTTGATTTTGTTATCCACAGAAACTATCTACGAAAGCGAACTATATAATAGTTTGGAAAATGATTGACGTTGGAAACATTGTTTTTACTTCCATGCTCACTGTTACACAGAAAAAATTCTATAAATACTAAAAACGATTTTATAATTCTAGATTTGCGTGTTTTGAATCTGAAGTTTCCAAACCTGTATATTAATTTTTTTTTAAAAGTATAGATCATCAACGTTTTGGTAATCAATACTAAAAATATCTGTAAGATATTTATATTTCAGAGATAGATACCCGAAAAGGAGTCAAAATTTGTTGTAAAATGTTATCGAAATAGCATTGATGAGAGAAATTGCAATTATAAAAGCTTTACTGTAGTCTTTTTTGTAAAAGAACATGCTTAGGGCTCTCCGGCGCGGCAGTCGCAATAACTGTCCATGCCACGCGAATTACTTCAGGTTCATAACATTCGGATGGTCGGCTTGAGGTGGACAGTTATAGTGATCGTCGCTGTTCCTTGGGACTATTACTTCTGGGAAGATTTTAACTTAATATAGAAAGACAAAAAATGTGAAGATTTCCAGAACAATTAATTTGAGATTAGTATTCTAAATGATCTGATATTATATAGTTATCGTAAAACGTTTATAGACCTACGTTTATTGCTACATCTGTCTTCTACATAAATAAAACTTAAATGCTGTTCGTTGGTAAGCGCTGTGGTTAATATTAAAAAAAAGATATTCTTAATAGTCCGAATAAGGTTTTTAGGGAAAGAAGAATTGAAAAAGTTTCAACATAACATAAAATGAAAGTTCTTTTTTCTATGGGATTTTTGTATGAACTCAAAACCATAACTCACGATTCGAACGATGGATATGCGTAATTAAAACGCTCACAAACGAATTTATTGAAATTCGGACAGAACGACGCTAGTTTATTGTAAAAAAAGTACGTAAGTGTCTACTTCGAATTCGAATGAAGTTTTTATAATATCTAATACAAAAATTTACATTTTTGTAACAGTATAAATATGCAATAATGATTCTTGCATTAATAATTGTTTAATTTCAGTAGAGGATGCATTCTCCACTTTTATATTCGTCAGAATAGGTTTTTTAAATTTTCCAGGCTATACACCGAAACTACAAAGAATGTTATCGGCGCTCTGGTTCGATCAATTTTAAAGAAAAAATATAGCAAATTTGCAATAATTACATGAAATTTTAAATTTTCAACGTTTCGGTCTAAGATTCAGACCTTTTTAAAGAATTTTACTAAAATTTATGTATTGCGTCTGTGAATCACTTTCCAAACATTTGTACAATTTTCGTTGAAGTATGCTGACAAAAGTATGTTGAATGTTGATTAAAGAATTACCAATTATAATTCTGGTATATGAACTAATACAGTGCTTTGTGTATTGGGTAAAACTTTAAAATTGGCGCCTATCTTGGTTGACCTATTACAGAAACTTCCTATGTGTTTCTCTATATTGTGTTCATTTCAAAAATAAAGTTTTCGCATGGTGTACTGTATACTGCCTAGGGATTGCAATCCCGCGTCATTTTCAATCCCGCGGGATTGATGTGGGATTTATTTCAATCCCGCGGGATCCCGCGGGACTAAGGATTTAGTTCTTCAATCTAATATATATTTAATTCTAAAAAATAATTTTATCTTGCAGTCTGCTCCTCAAGTCATTGCAAAGATATCCTGCAGCGGAGAAAGCTCGTTCAGCCTCTACACTTGTAGGTCGAATAGTTAATAAATATTCGTAAGCCATACATAAATATTTCCCCTTTTTGCCGTCGCTCTCAAAGGATATCATCTCCTTTTTCATTGTTTTGACGATATCTTCTAACAATCCCTTTGACTTTGACTCAGCTTCTTCGATACAATTTTCTTGCAGTTGTAATTCTAATTCTTCTTGCAAGGATATGTTGGACTGTTGTCTATCTTCTCGCGCGCGCGCGCGTATATCTTACTCTTGAATATTTTCGTCTTCTTCAAAGTAGTCGAAAGCTTCAGGATCATCGCTATTATTCTCACGTGTGTCGGTATCGATAAGAACTCTTTCTAACAGATTTTTTATTTCCTTGCGTATTACGCTCTTCTTTGGCATTTCGAATGTAGTATCTTTTAAATTTTTACATTCGTTTTCATATTTACTCGGATTTTGCAAATATACTAATACTCCACTTAAGTCGGTACGACGTTGTCGTATCCGTTTACGAAGTGCTGTGGCTAAATCAGTGCTAAGAAGAGTAGACTGTTTATCTAATTTTTCCAAAATAAATGTAAAAGTTGTTTCTGCGGTGATCAGGGTTGAATCTCTTCTGCAGATTACTTCAAGTCCCACCTTAATTGGTTCCAGACATAACTTCAAGTCATTTATTTTGGACCACTCATCATCGGTGAAATATATTTCCGATTCCATGTCGATTAAAGCCTTGCTTACGCATAATCTTAAGTTGTGAAATCGTTCCACCATACTCAGTTAGCTATTCCAACGAGTCTTGCAATCTAAAATTAATTCTAAATTTTTCTTCAGTTCTTCTTGCACATACTTCTGCAAATAAATATCATTTTTCGTTGGTGACTTCTTAAAAATCTTCACAGCCTTTCTCACTTTCGCAATAAGATCTTTATAATTTGGAACCACTTCTACAGATGAAAATTTTGTAGTTACTAATAAAAATCTTTCTTCGCCTACAACTTCGTTGTCTTCATCGTCAGTGTCAGACATATTGCATTGTAAGCATGGTTCTTCTAATGACTTCTGCTCCGAATTTTCTTGTATAAAACATCAATAACAGCAAGTTGTATACCGTGTGCATAACAGAGTTGTTGATAGCAAGGTATAAGTCTACCAACTTTTACCATCACATTCGCTCCATCTGTTGTTATGCCAATAATGTCGTATTTTATATTTAATTCGAAGTTTTTTAGACCTTCCTCGACCATCTTGACGCAAGCCTTTGCTGTACATGAACCATGGATTCGAACCAAACCGAGATTAAAATATTTATTTTCATAATGTACATTTCTGTTTAAGTATCTCCTATTTTTTCGAGATGTCCATTCATCAAATGTTAAAGAAAATTTTTGGTTTTCATTGTGCAGTTTAGTGAATTTTTTTATCATATCCGTTTTTACGGAATCTGCAAATGTAAGAACCATGGATTTTATTGTATTAATAGATGTTGGAAGTTTAAAACCATATTTTATAAACAAATTTGTTAGGTCTACAGATTTGCAGAAAAAGTTAAATGTTAAACCATTTTTAGCAACCATTCGTGCTACCATTGTCTCCATTGAATTTTCTTTAACGAGAAAGCTGTCAATCGTTTTGGCTCTTTTTGTTGGTATAACATTTTCGTAATTATCGACAACTTGTGGTTGGAGTGGTGCTTGTGATTCGTTACAAGAATTCGTTTTGAATAATGATACTTGTAATTGCGGTTTTCTTAATTCAATGCAATGTTTGCTTCTCAAGTGTGTCACCAACCCTTTTCTTGATCGTTGTCTTATTTTTAAAATCGCACTACACTTCAAGCATTTGGCAGTTTGAGCAGAATCACTTTTCACAAAATAATCCTAAAGAGTTCTACTGGTGTATTCTTTTTTACTATCACACATCAATTCCTTACTGGACATTCTAATTGCACAATACGAACTGGAATAATAGATCAACAAATAAATACGTGGCACCAGTGGCACGTTGTTACACGGTTTGCGCTCTTCACCTTTGCCAGTGGCACGGCAACGGAAAAAGTGAAGAACGCGGAACCGCGAAACAATGCATCATCGGAATAGTTCATCGTGCGCGTCGTCATTCGCGAAATTTTGTTATACGCATAGTCCCGCAGAATTAACGGGATCCCGCATCACCCATTTAAGAAATGCGGGACCAAGAAATGACGCGGGATCCCGCGGGATTGCGGGATCCCACTTTGCGGGATTGCAATCCCTAATACTGCCTCACGTACTTAGTCCACGTGCCATTCGCATGGAGCCAACATGGATTCTTACATAACCTCTGAAAAATTCTTTCAAATCTAGATATAAGCATGTAAGTGCTACAATTTGTTATTTTAAAAAAAATATCTCACTGAAAAATATTCTTTTTATATACAATTAAAAACTTCTGATTACAAAAATTCTTTGTTCACAGACGCAATACATAAATTTTAGTAAAATTCTTGAAAAAGGTCTGAATCTTAGACCGAAACGTTGAAAATTTAAAATTTCATGTAATTATTGCAAATTTGCTATATTTTTTCTTTAAAATTGATCGAACCAGAGCGCCGATAACATTCTTTGTAGATTAAATAATTGTCGATCGAAATACATTAAACGTTTATACACCAAAAGTTCTGATTTCGCCAGGCTATAAAAATCATGTTCCTTTATCAGGAGCTTCATTATGAGCTGAAAAGCATAGGCAATGCACGTCGCTTTATAAACGTACGCCACTTTAAAAGCACTTCATACCGTCAGCAACACCAGATAAGTTAAGACGTTCGCGTCGTGAAGCAAAAAGTCCTCCCTTATCAATCCCATAAAACGTTCCCCGTGTCGGGTCATACTTCCGCCTCTGGCCTTCTGTTCGATAACTCGTTTCCTCGTCGGCCGTAATCCCCTCGAACCGAGGGAGACAATCGAAAGCTCGCTCCGCAATCTTTCGTGACCCAACGGAATGGTCGTTTCAAGCCGTATCGAGCCGTGGTAAAAAGAGAACCGCCGCCTTTGAGGCTCTCGCAAAACGAATTTCACGCGAATATTGTGCAACCGAGAAGCTGAGGACGCGTGGTTGTTCACGGTCGCGGTCTTCCGCGAATAAATCCAAAGGCCATGGAGGAAGTCGTCGTCCGGTCTCCAATAATTCCGTTTTTCCCATGCTTCGTTCACCCCTTTGCGGGTCTCAAACGCGATAAGGGTCACCTGTTATACCTATATTTCAGGATAAAATGTTAACGTCACCGTAAACTATTATTACAAGAGATTTCATCATCGTATTACTTACTTAACATTAGAATCATTAGAATCAGACTAGTCAAAATGGCTGGTGTTATCTAAATATGTTTTTCTGAGAATTTTTTTAGTGAACTTATCTATTGAAGTACATATTTAAATAAAAATTGTACGAAATTTAAATAAATGCAATATTGTCATTATTGTAGGCAATGTAATTTCTCATTAATCTTTTGAAAATAAAAAAATAATTCTACATGTATAATTCCATTTTCCACAAAAATTAGCTTCCTATTTAATATAAATGTTTACGTTGCTGTTATTGAAAAATCAAGAAAAATGATCAAAAGTTAAATTAATTCGCACACGGATGAAAGATGCAATTTTTGTTGGCGACTTTGCAAAACTCACACGTTTCTCGATATTCTACGAGAAAGAAATTTTTACAGTTTCCATACTGTCCAAGAGGTGATCTCAACCCCTATAATCGTACTATGGCTGAACGACAAATAGGTTTGTTTGCGGATGAATAACACTACTCGCACACAAAGTTTCATACTTTCCTGGATTTCCAGTTTCCCCAACTTTCTCTGTAAGATATGAAAACTTTTCAAGTGTGCTATCATTCCTTCTCACCGAGCACAGTTGCTGTTTACCTTTCTTTGTGTGATTTTGCAGGGATTTGTTCAACGTTCTTACTTTTCTTTTACGAAGATTAGGCATTTAGGAAAAATGAACGCCTATATATGTACAGCGAGGAGAACAGATGTAACATAATCATAATTTGTGAATTTTTCTGCATTTATAAAAATTTTTTTCAAAAACCTAAACCTTGGATCTCTGTGACCTCACATTACCTTGCAAAAGTTAACGAGACCATCGTATTTGTGTTAGCTTAATAGGATAATTAAAAGAAGAAAGAAAATTTTATTTGGCTTCTGTGCCGTGCAATACAAAATAAAAGTTTTCTATACATATAAATTGCAAGAGATAGGAGGCACACAGAGTAGTCTTCTTTTTTAAAATAATTTTAAGGAGTTGAAAGTATTCATATTCCTATATAAATTCTGTTAATTGTTTTTCTATATTAAATTGCTCATACCCAATATTGTTATAAACGTAGCTTTTATACTTCATCGTTGCAACAATGAAAATCTGAGAACGAAAACCTATAACGTCCTGTGTAAGCGCTGGTAGTCGAAAGACATTGTAAAAGAAAATATTTTACCACAAGACACCACTCGTCAGAAAAATCTTAGTCGTACAATGCAGTATAAAAGTGAGTCACGAAGCAATTTAAATAAAGACAGTTTAAAAAAAAATCGTGTACGTTAGCTTGCGGTAACGACGCTTGAAATAGCAATTATGTTGTCCTCCGTAATTTGTGCAAAATGTAACTTTTCATATGCGAGCATGACTAAAGGTACAGGTACCGGAGGCGAGCTGACATTTTGTTCCGGTGTGTACCGGGCCTTTGATGTTCTTCATCTTCTTTGACAAGCCGCTCTTTTCCTCGGGACAAAATAGAAGGGAATATTAACCACGTCAATGAAAATCTTCTTGCCAAAAACCGTCCAAGGGTTGCACCGTAACCGGGAAACCAGCGAGTTTTTCCTGCCCCTTTGGAAACGTTAGCCCGTTTTAAAGGGATATGCCTTTGTTGCGACCGTAATTCTCCCTTCTGTCGGCCCTCCTTCGCCCTGGCGTTTCTTCTCGCGTTTTCGCTCGCGTAAAACCGACCGTCCACCCCGGCAACCTTTTTCCTGGGCTGCGTATCACGTAATGCAACTTTCTTATGCCACGTTCCGCGAGCGTGTCTCGTTATTTTCGCAACCCTGCGATCGTTAGTTCCGCTGAGCGAGTTACTGGAACAGAAACCAGCCCCGGGACCCGGCTCGTATATTTTGCCCGGGAGATGTTGACTCGAACCAGATTTGCATTAATTACCGATAAATCTACCCACCTCTTCTCAAGGTACTTGACGGTGTCGCGCGAGACTCTGTCCAAGGTACACAGAATTTAATACTCCGCCGAGTAATTGGTGAGGTTGCGCGACTTCATTGCGTGAAGAGAAATTGTCGCATCGTTTCAAACTATTTTGCAATGCTGCAACCAACGAGGCAGCAACTCGTTTTCAGAATTTCAGAATTTCAGAAATAAGCTGCCCTTTGCCACTTCGGTTCTAAGAAACTACGGGCTTTCTTGAAACGTTCCGGATAATTTATTTCGTATTCAAGAGAATACACAGCGTCTCTCGAAAATGTACTTCTTTGAAACAGGCGATTCCAGAGGTCATTTGAAGTAACTTTTTCCTTTGTGAACGCACGCACATTAATTACACACACTAAACATGTACACAAGTCTAACTGAGCGACCTCCAGGTAGAATTGTGCTAATTCAATTACATTGTATTTCAATTATTAAGTATTTTAGTCAGATGTGTAATTGAAATACAATATAATTGAAATACAATATAATTGAAATGCAATATAATTGAAATGCAATATAATTGAAATGCAATATAATTGAAATGCAATATAATTGAAATGCAATACAATTGAAATGCAATATAATTGAAATGCAATATAATTGAAGGTATGTCGTAGGCACGTCAGGAGCAGCTAGTAAATTTATGAATATTAAATTCTTTCTGTTTGGAAAGAATTTAATATTCACATGGATTTTTCACATGGATTTTTCAACCTCTTCTTGCACCTATTACTTTATTTTTCATAATTCAATTACAATGTATTTTGTAATTGTACTCCATTGCAATTACGTATTACATTGTGATTTAATTGAATGAAGATCTGAATTATAAATTATAAAATAAATTACATTGTAATTCAGTTTCAATGTATTTTATAATTGTACTTCATTGCAATTACGAATTACATTGTGATTTAATTGAATGAAGATCTGAATTATAAATTATAAAATAAATTACATTGTAATTCAGTTTCAATGTATTTTATAATTGTACTTCATTGCAATTACGAATTACATTGGAATTTAATTTGAATGAAAGATACATCGAAAAGTAACTGTTGGACTTGTTATTTTATCGATTTTTTTTATCACTGTCATCAATCATTTTTTATCACTTTTATCACTGTTATCAATTTCACACCGAGGGACGGATTCAGTTCGTGAAATGAGGGACGGATGAGAGTTAAACCGAAATAAAATTCTATTTTGGTTTTGTGCTGTTCACTTAATCAGTATCGGTTGAAAATAGACAGGGTGTTTTGTAACTAGTGCTAATTTGGTACCTACTAGTAGAAAGATTAATATCTTAAACATTTCGAACCATATTTATTATATTGTTAACGTCGCCTCTAGAACACTTGTTTTCATACTTCGTTTTTCCACTGAGTCTCATTCAATCTGCACACTTAGATTGCTATATATTACCCTCGTCCGTCCGCTATTAGAATATGCATTAATTACGTGGTCTCCGAAAAGGTCTAAGTACGAAATCATGCCAGAGAGAGTGCAGCATAAATTTCTCAGGTGTGGTTCGTATAAGCTAAATGAACCAGTCATTTTTTGATGATGATTACTCCTAGAACCATATAATCGTACTGATTGTTCTTCCTTACTTTTCACTCAAAGTTCAATAAAACTGCGAAAAAAATTGCACAACAACCTTTAGGAGCTCGTTATGGACAGATTACATTCTTAAATTTATTGTGATTTCAGTCCTCGAAAAATTTTCTAATGTCTGTAGAGTCGTTTGAATTTGAACAATTTTCGAGAAGACAACCATCGTTGCTTTTTTACCCACTCACATGACGTAGAAACGTCTCTGAAAAATGTTTACGTAGGATTCTGAAAGTAGAGTCTTCAATCTCTTTTAAATGAGACTAGAATGATTATTGTACGATTATTTATTACGAAGTTATAACACTTTTAATTTATTAATCTAATTATTCTTTTAATTTTTTATATGATTCTGCATATAATAATTCCATATGATTTTGCACATGATTTCATATGTTTCTGCACAGTATATTTGTGTACTGATTTGCATAATCTGTTAATAAATATTGTTATTTTTCAAACACCATTTCAAGAACACGTTTAGTTTTACAAGTGGTCTCAAGAAGACAGATTGTCAATAATTTAAGGTACTCATTTTAATCTGTCATTCCAGGGTCATAAACAGCACCATCCACTATATAAAACGGGCCGTAAAGTACCCTCTTTTCCTTTTACAATTTGTAACTCCATTAACTCCAGCCGTTGTCGCAATTTGTTGTGCTTGTAACGTTTGAATTTGTAGCCATTCTCAAAGTATCACGTGCTTCTCAGTAAGTCGTGGTGTAATCGTAAAGTAAATGTGGACAAAAAATTGATTTGACATAAACAAATATATGAGAATAATTTAAAACAGTGAAACTTTTCCACCCCTCTATTATTCGTACTTTAAGAATCACTACATCTTGGAGTAAAAAATTATCCAAGTTTAAGTCGTGTTAGTTTCATGATAAAAATCAAACAGTTTACGGAAGTCTACCTTCTCACAATGTGGAGTTGCTTTTTCGGATATCTTAAAAACATCTTTCATTAAAAACTAGCTGACCTAACAGACATTCTCCTGTCCAAATTTCAATAAATTTATTTGTAATCTATGATTAAGAATTATGGTTTTGAATTCATACAAAAATCCCATAGAAAAAATCACTTTCATTTTTTTCTGAATTTTCCATTTTTCGGGCAACTTTTCCAATTTTTCTTTCCAATTTTTGTACTATTACGAACATTTTTTTTAAATTAACCAAATCGGTCCAACCGTTTTCAAGTGATGCGCTCACCAACGAACAGCATTTTATAATTTTTATTTATATAGACTTTATAAGTTAAAACTCGTTTACGGAGCTCACGACATTTTGTTCTTTATTCAAGCTACCATTGGTAGAAAGGTTGAAGTCCCGTTTCTACAATGGAACGACAACATCCGATTTACAATTTCTGTTGCTATTTTACCGGCACTTTGAATGAAATGTATGTATGTTGCTGGCATTAGAATAACCGAAGATGTACCACGAGGAGGTTGCATGGTAGGTCCTTGTACCTCATGTGTTTAATGCATGGTATATTTATGAGACGATGGTATGTATAAAATGCGGGGCATATCGCTAAAAATTCAGTGATACGAATTTGAATCTATCGCATAGTATAAAGTAAAATCTTGAATTATTCTAGGCAATGCAAGCGACACTCCTTTCGAAATACAATAAAACTATAACAAAAGATGGTACACCAACTCTTACCAGTTCGTTCGAAAAACAATACTTTAATCTTTACATCCGTAGTAAATAAATAAAGTTTATTCGTAGAATTGTTCGACTTCGCGAAGTTTTCGTGGTAATTATTTACATTAGGGGCTTCCTCACCGATTTTGATGACCTTGAAATATGTTGTCAATATAAATTGTTTTTAATATAAATAGTTTTTGCGAATATCTCAAAAACGTTGTTCAGAAAAGTTGTTCAGAATGATGATCTTGACAACATATTTCAAGATCATGAAAATCGATGAGGAAGCCCCTAATGTAAATATGGCAGTCAAACGTTTTTCCACATCCTTGTCGTAAGTGTATCAGTAACTTGGTACATTTGTTAAAAATATGAGATTATAATTAAAATATTAACGTTGGATTTAAAGTGGAGAACCATAAATGGGTAAATATTAACCGACTCTATTGTGTGACTATTTTTGTGAATGAGATTTTGAAAAGTTAGAGACCCGATGAAGAAGTTACGGCAGCTTAAACCTCGACTTTTTTCCCGTTCAGATTTTGCGATGCTTTAATTTTGATCGCCAGGACATGATCATATTACTAAAGATATAGGTGTCTTATAATTTTGTCACGAAGCAGTTGAGTGGGGGATTGCCGTGCCATAAAACGCCGGGAAGACCCCCCAAGGATAACGACGGGGTGTTCATCATGGTTCTAGGGTCCCGTACGTGTGCACAGAATCAAAGGAAAATCCCCGCCGTTGCCAGACTTCCGTTCACCAACCGATTTGTCTTCTGGCACTCAACGCTCTCCTGTTGCGATTCTTGACCATTGAACGAGGAACAGGAATTTTTTGTTCTATCTATACGAATAATGGTCAAATGCAATTTTCACTTCCCGAACTCGTGAAAATTTCAAACCTTCTTTTATTTACACTTTTAAAAAAATTTGTTTAAAAATAATAAATTTAGGAACTCAGTGGTGTTTAACGTTTGGATAGTAACGTTTATGAATTTGGTCTTTACAGAAAATTGTTCTATTATGTATAGGGTGAATCAGCAAATAATATTAGAGAACAACCTGTTAACAAAACAACCCAACAATATGAAGATTGTCAATTCAAAATGGAAATAGCTGATGTAATTAACCCTTTCGTTACCCCGGACGAGATATCACGCGCCCCGCTACTTCCCGATAAACGCCTTTTGCGAGATATCTCGCGCCCCGATACTTCCCCACAAACGCTCTTGACGAAATATCTCGCGCCCCGATACTTCCCGATAAACGCTTTCGACGAAATATCTCGCGCACCGATACTTCCCCATAAACGCTCTTGACGAAATATCTCGCCACCTAGCACCAGATGTTTGACATTGTAGACGAAATGGTGCTAGGTGGCGAGATATCTCGTCAAGAGCTTTTATCAAGAAGTATCGGTGCGCGAGATATCTCGTCGAGAGCGTTTATTGGGAAGTATCGGAGCGCGAGATATCTCGCAAAAGACGTTTATTGGGAAGTATCGGGGCGCGAGATATCTCGTCAAGAGCGTTTATGGGGAAGTATCGGGCGAGATATATCGTCCAGGGTAACGAAAGGGTTAATAGAAGAATATCGAGAACACAAAATACTGTAAACCGTTTAAAACAAATATTATATTTGAGAATGAAACGAGGATTATTGAGCATAATCATGATCAATAAAGATTACTCTGTTATTAGCTGTCTGATGAAAATGTTTTTATCTTCTGTAAAAAAAAAAAAAAATTTTTTGCCATTTCTTTAATGTTATGATACGTTTCCGAATTCGCCTTGAAATTTTCTAAGAAATAGGTATAAGAAGATTATTATAGGTGTACTTACAAAATGTTTAAAATGACCTTAAAAAATTATTTAAAAAAAGGGTTGGCGAAAAATTTGCTATAATCACGTTTCAAACATTAAAAAAAAAAGATGAAAAGATTTTTACTACGATTTTGGCTGAGGATGCCAATCATTATACAGTTTACAAGTGGCTTCGGTAGCGCAGATGGCAGCGCGTAAGTCTCATAATCTTAAGGTCGTGAGTTCGATCCTCACCCGGAGCAAATTTTTTTTGCATTTAAAAGAGCTTTTCTTATTCTGGATAAAACTTTTCTTCTTCTTGAACACTAACTGAAACGAGTACTGCGAGTGTGACTCTGCCGAATTTAAACAATTTACGTACTAGGATGTCCCAGGACGGATGGTACGGATATGAGATGATTACTATGTGCAAAAATAAGTAAAGACGGTAATTCTTTAGCGATTCGTCACGTTTCATTGAATTGATATTATTTATTTAATGCTTTAAACCAGATATGGTTTATATAGCATATTCAATACACGAATCCATTAGCGTATTACATAATGACTTAATGCGCCTCTTAGCTCAACTTAAGTTAACATTAATTTGTAATTCAAATGATTAATTCAAATGAAATTAAATTTTTAGTGCACAACGCTTAATAAAATTGAAACTAAGTACCAGGCTTTTAATATCTGGACCACATGCTCTCTGTAATAAATTTTACTCTCGTTAACAAAGCGTTTAACCCTTTGGCCTATAATCACGAGTCTGACTCGCGGTAAAGAATTTGTGCCATAAGCGAAAACCACGAGTCCGACTCGTGGTAAATCTTTTGTGTCATAAAGTCGCGATGCACTCAAGTATACATTTTTCGCCAGTTCGGGTACACGGCTAAACAGTTGAATGTCACGGCGCGCGACCGACTTTCTTGTTTACTATAGCTCGCGCAATTGGCAGATATTGTGTAGGCCAAGGGGTTAAGTTATAATGGTTAGAATGGCATCTATTGACAATTGATTTTTTTGACATTGAATTGATATATTTTTTTCACTTATTTTTTATTTACATAGCTTCAATTCTTTGTTAAGTTTATTTCGGGACAGGACCTACAGTTTATTCAGGTGGATTCCGAACCACCGTGAATCGACCTCTGTGCTATTGAACATGTACTATTTGTTCTGAATCCCATTCTTGATCGGCACAACCGATTTACAAAGATGGTCCGAAATTTCGCTGGGAAGAATACTCGATCTGCGAGCCATAAATTTCCGCAAAAGCAATGATCATTTATAGCTGGCCAAGACAGTCCCATGAATTATATCTCTGGCGGCTGAAATATGTGACGCGTCGTTTTATTTAGCCGAACCGTGTGAAATACGATCTACAATCTCGGTCGTGTGTATCGACCGTATCTCGTGATCGTCGGCTGCTTTCACCCCCAAGCTCTGACGAGGGTATTGTGCGCGAATGAGACAGGGATCGGCGACTTCTTAATCACGCAAGTAATGATTCGAAATGTTTTTGAGACCACTACATAGTCTTCAGACTATTCGCGCGTAGGGTAAATGTACTTTTACTGCTGTTTTTATTTTTTTATTTATTTATCTTGTAAATATATCTTTTTTATATTTAAATATAATAAATATATATATATAATACATATAATTATTATATTCATATATATATATAATTATATATAAAAATTACTGCGGTATTTTTCCCCCAATGTAATTAAAAGCAAATGTTTAAGCTATTTAAAAATTATTAATTAGAGCTTTAAACGGCTTTAAACATTGCCAATTATATAGCTATAAAAATGGTCCGTTGTCCAAGGATTAAAGGAAGAAACAATTTTTTATTTGGTTCCAACACGTTTTATATTCGATGAAGAAAATTTTAATCTGGTTCCATTATCTCGTATAAGTGATTTTCATTTGGTTCTAATATCTTGTGCAACCGATGAAGAAAATTTTTATTGGTTCCAGTATCTTGTGTAATCAATGAAGAAATTCTTTTTTTGTTCCAGTACCTTGTATAATCGTTAAAGAAAATTTTTATTTGGTTCTTGTATTTTGTGTAATCGATGAAGAAATTTTTTAAAATTCAAGTACCTTGTATAATCGATAAAGAAAATTTTCATTTTATTCTAGTATCTTGTGCAATCAATGAAGAATATTTTTTTGTTTCAGTACCTTGTAATAATCGTTAAAGAAAATTTGTATTTGGTTCTTGTATTTTGTGTAATCGTTAAAGAAATTTTTTTTATTCCTGCACTTTGTATATCGATAAAGAAAATTTTCATTTTGTATAAAGATCCGCAGTCTAACCACAGTTTATGGAACAGGAGTGAAGCTTTTAATCACGTGTCGGCGTTGAGTCGTCGATGACGTGTTCCGTCTACTAGAGAGAAATTTCATCAGGAACACGCCTGTCAATGGTTATCAGTAGAATCGATCGAACCCGTGTCAGACCGGGGTCAGTAGAACATCCTTGCAATAAAACCGCCGCGACATCCTGGATGAGCAATCCAGGCTCGACTCAGTGCAAATTTCACAGCGGCAAGCTAGGAGAAATTTGATCCAAATATTTTCGCTCTAAAATTGGGAAAGCTTAACTGTTGCTCCAACCCTCGACCGAGTAAACATCTCTCGAATGCTATCCGTCGACACTTTCCGCGACTCGGCGAGAAACGAGAGAGAAAGCGCGCTCGCGCAGTGTTCGCGTCGCTATGGACCCGGCATAAGAAATCAGGGGACACTGTATGCATGTTTTCAAGAGAGACGCAATGCATAATGCATGAGCTGATCGAGTAAGTTCCCATTGTTTACAACGGTTACCTCGCCACCCCCTTCGCCGATAATGAACGGTATTACGCGAGTCGGGACGCGTCGCGCATCGTGTCGCTTATGGGGGAATATTTCATAGTTGAAGTTACACTCCGGGACAAAAAGATAGCACACTTTACGATTAACTTTACAACCAAGATTTCGTTTTTACACATTCTTGCACAATACCTCTATGAAGAGACACAAATGAAATTGAATTGAATTTCGCCAGTCTATACAGTATTTTATCCATGAATGTCCCAAAAGTCTAACCTGTAAATGTCCCAGATCTATCTCGAGAAACTCGAGAGGCCTCACCTGAGAGGCTATAATCCAAATTTCTAACTTCTTTTTATTTTTCATTAATTTTTTTGATGGAACTTCGATGGCCATATTTGTGGCATTTTTCTAATAAAAATCATACCAAATATGATATAATTCCGATGACATTTACTTGTGTAGTAGACAATTAAAATTTCGAGCGCAAGGAAAGAGTTTCCCATACGCTACCCTTCCTCGCGCACGAAGCTTTAATTGTCTATTACACGAATAAATATCATCGGAATTATATCATATTTGGTATCATTTTAATTAGAAAAATGCCACAAATATTGTCATCGAAGTCCCATAAAAAAGTAATGAAAAATAAAATAAAATAAAAATAAAATTCAGTTTTATTTTTGAAGTGTAGCTGTAATTTTAAATAAATTGAACTTGGGGGTTGTCTGCGATTCTAAAAAGTAATCATTGTCTAAAGAACTTTTTTTTAAAAAAGATATAGAGAAAAATAATACTGAATGAGTTACATAAAAATTGTTTCATAGTTTGGTCTGAATCTGTCTGAATTGTATTGAAGAACAGGAGATTTGTTATATTTGATAAGATTTGGTTACAAAATTTTTTTTTTAATATCTTTAAATTTTAATTAAATTTTAATTAAATTAAATTTTAATTAAATTTAAAATAAATTTAATAAATTTAATAATATTAATTTAATATAATAATTAATAATAAAATTTAATAATAATTTCACAGACAGGTTTTAGGTTTCGTTAGAAAAACTTGATCTTCCGTTTCTCATTCGCTACATCATGTATAATAATATCTTTTAAAATCTTCGAATTAATTTCACCAATTCATGAAAGTTGTCCGCCGTGCGAAGGCGGGTTTTAACACGGAATTTGTCTTGTTTCCATTCATTGGACCACGGCGGTGTTCTTTCCGCAGGCCGTGATAAAACGGCTATCCCCTACTTTTCAATTACCTTTTAATTGGATTCGAAGGAAAAGACGTAAACGTTGGCTCTGTCAATGTGATTAGTCGTTCGGAACTTGAGTTTCAGTAAGGGGATCGTTAGGAGATCGCTACCACCCTCTTGCTACAGCCAATAAACTTCATTTCAGTTATTTTTAGTCGGTAAGAATATACTGTCGATCCTAACTGCTTGTTGTTTTACGGGGCGATGTTCGCTAACTTCTCTAGGATTTCCGTTCTAAGTTGCTGTTCACGAGTTTACAACCGGTTATGATCGGATTGTGAACTTGCAAGGAACGTTTGGCAACCATGTTTCTCCCGGTCTTGACGAAACTTTAACGTTTATGGGGTAGGCCAATTTTTTATCTCGAAAATATTTTAAGTAGTGCACCGTCGCACGTTTTGACGGATCATCAATTTATTATACTTGGACAAAATTCGAGATATCGATTCTATCATGTTATTAAACAGATGATTCCATTTAAAACTCGGAAAAAATGTTTCCTACAAAATGTGAAAGGCCATTTTTTTAAATTTCATCCGGAAAACTATATTTTTTATACGAGATAAAGATAACATTGTAAATTTTGAAAATTCCAATTATTGGAACATTAGAAAACATTTAATTTTTGTATTAAATCATTTTTCATAACGCATAATCTTGAAATGGTTATTTGATGTATGAAAATTATGTGAATAACCCTGTACATTTTGAATGGTACTAAATATTTATATAATTAAATAATATGCGTAGAAATGAAATGTTCTATCGACAGAACTCGAAAACTTTTCTTTTCATGTGAAATATTATTTACAATTTTTAAAATAATAAAAAATATTCAACATAAAGAAACATTACCAAGAAGATTTAAAATATATTTATATCGCGCACTCTACGATTATGAGGGGAACTTTTAAGGCTTTATAAAATTACTTTACATCTTCAATCGTTTCAACCATTCTTCGATAATTTATCGTATCATTGCATAATTTCGTGATCGATTTGAAAATAAAATTCAATGGTAAAATTTTAATGAATACTGTATTAATCAATTATTTATTTAATTATAATGTAATATAATCAATTATTACATTAACATTTTATTATTACAATTATTACAATAATATTTCGAATTGTAGAAAAGAATGTTGACTATGTAATTTTATTTTTACTCTCGGCCGTGCAGTTCAGTTTGCGACATGTGTGAAAATCGAGATCGAAATTTTGCAGTCATCTAATACAATTAAAATTTACAGTACAAGATTTCATAAAAAAAAGATGTATTAATTTTAACCCCTGTTGTTTGATTTTCTTCTCAATAGCATTCAACAGACACTACTCTAATGTTAATAATATACTAAAGAGAAAAGGGATTCTGTGTTCGTCGTAAGTCCACGTTTACCTCGAGGAGTAAATATCGAAAAGAGAAAAATAGTATTTTATTTCGACTCACAAGGGACGTAACCCGACCGACCTCCTTCGATTTTGAGGAAACATTGCACGGGTAAAAGCATCCTTTGAAAATTGGAAATACTTTGGACTATGTACCACACCCGAGATGCACCACACTTTTAATATCTGGAGTTCTATGCGGAGAATGTGTTAGAGGTACCCACACGAGCATGTAATATTATTTTATCTTTTAATTTAGATAATTGTCTCCGTACCTGACAGTACCACTTTGTGTACAAAACCGATTATCGTGACATACACATGTCATCAAATAAGATTGGATTATTATTGCAAATAAGTAGATAATATCATAAAGTACAAGCTGTATCATTACATAATAAATGATGGTTGTCGATAACATTTATCGACAACAAATGAAATTAAAATTTGCGTGAAACATACTGAATTTGCGAATTGATGTAATAAACGAAAATTATTATACAAAGGACTACAATACTCGGTGTTTAAAAACACGTGATTTTTTTAAAGAAGTAAAGGTTAATCAATCTATATGCTTAATTAATCTCTGTGCATGTTCAAGTGAAAAGTACCTTTGTCTTTGGCATGATTTTTTTTCTCGGGTTAAAATTGAAGTTAATACATATAAATTTTTTAAATATGTAGTTTAGTATGCACACAATCTTTTGATGTACATATCTTTTGAGACGTACAGGGTCTTCTAATTTAAAAACGCAATTTTAATTATTAATTTTTTACTTCTAATTTAATTATTTCTAAATTTCAATTTAAACCGAAGTTTGTTGAATACGAATAGAACGAAAATATATTTTCAGTGTTTTCAGCAAGCACTGGTTTCTAGAACAAATTTCTATCGTTAGTTTATTTATATTTGTCTGAGGTGCGCCACAAATCTCGCTTTCATGTCTGCCGCGTTAGCATGTGTATAAAGTTTGAAAACATAAGTAGCCAAGATACTCGCGAAATTGCGTTCCCCTATAGCCTGACGCGGACTGTTTCAGATAAGTCGAGACTAATTAACGTGCAGCAACGACGAGCCAGTAAATCATAGGAATTTCCACTTTGAAACGATAATACACACCGACTGGGAAGATAAAACACAAGCGGCTCGATAGATAACGTTTGACAAACTGTTCCAGTGCACTGGTTCAAACTTATCGGCGGGACGTTCTATTGGTACCCCCCTAATATCTAATTACTTTAGCCCTTAATTACGCTAATGCAAACGTAGTCTGGAAATGGTACTGCTGCAGTTGCCATCAAGAATATCACCACGTTCGCTGCACCAATTCAATTGCATGTTGCTAAACAGCACGCCGTGTATTTTGATCGCTTAATATTGTTAGAGGAATTCTTCGGAGAAAATTAAATAACTTGTTTCTCAGCGGTAATGTTTATAACTTCACCCCCATGTTCAAATTATCATTGCCACTATTTCAAGCGTATTAAATGTTGTTAAATCATGCTAAATGCCACTAGCTGAATGATAACAAGTAATTCACGAATTTATGGAGTGAAAGATATGCTTTTTCTATCAGTAAATAAACGAAATAAACGAAATAAAGTCGAATCAAGTAAATGGCAACGTATATTATCAATAGACAGCGGATCTTTATGCAAAATAAAAACGTTCCACCCGAATTGCAACATACTGGAATGAAATAGAAATTTATTTTCTGTCTTGATATGATTAATAGGTTAACAATAATGTAACTGTATTTTTTAATTTATCTAATTTTTTTACCGATTTAAATTACATCCACTCATTTTTGTCATAAATGCATAAAATCAGATTTACTGCTGAAAATGTAGTTTTGAGGTGTGATATTGAACAACTAACTAACTAATATTTGCTTGAGACATTTCTGAAAGTTTTTCATATATCATAAGCTAGTACGAATTAAAATGACCTACGAAATCGAAATTGTTAAATTCAAAAATTAAATTTGTAGATTATATGTGAATTTCCTGAATTTATCTAGCAAATTTTTCTTCTGAACAACTGAAAATCTACTCGTTGAAATGGTAAACAATTTTTCTATTGTTTATAAGTAAAATAAATATTTATCAAAAAGGAATTCGAACAAGTTACATTAAGATTATCTACAAATCTCTTTAAATTATAGTTTACATAATTTAATACAAAAAGACAATCAATTTTTATATTTTTAAACAAGTTTAGCATTTTCTTCTGCTTTTATTAATTGTGAAGATATCTTATAAAAGAAAATCTTGTGACAAAATCAAGCAAGTACAATTTAGAAAAATTCAGAGAACTTTTTGACATCGATATACTATTCTGAATATATAAAAATTATTAGCGAAACAAAGACATTTTTATTTTATTTGGCTCCTGTATTTTGCATAAAGGTCAGCAGTTTAGCTATGAAAAAATACTGGAATGGGCAATCTTTAATTGGGTGATGTCCCTTGCTAGGGTTCTGCGAAAAATCCATGGAACAGTTAAAAACCTCGGTCACCATTCGGTAAACCATTGATTCAAATTACGTGTTTCTGTGAACCTTTCACGGAGAAAGATTGTCAGAATGCCCGTGGAAACTTTTGGCCGAGTGGATTAAATCGGACGCGACATCCAGCAACCAGGATTCCACTTTTCCATACTGAACGATAACATTCACGATGTCCGAGGCAACCAGTATCTATTGAAATCCCCGCGGCTCCTGTGTTTCACCGGATCAAATCCAACGGCTTTTCGAACGGTTACCGTCGGAGAATGAGAATGTGACAGCCTATTGGTTGCCACCTTTCGAATGGCTCGTAGCGATCGGTTAACGTTTTCCATTTATGGTTACCCTCTTTGATTCCGCCCTGTCCGGATCCTTTTTATTCGGGGAAAGTACCGAAGGATATCCGAGTGAGATCGTACCGGGAGAATTAATCGAAATTAACGCGAATCAGGACCAGAGGGTCTCTGAAAGGACCAAGGATTCTCGAAATCGTTTTATCAAAACGATGTTAAGCGTATTCTTCCAAGATTCTCAGTTTTACGCTTTTGCTATTCTATGTAAATCGAAATTTAACTCTTTGCACTCGGATATATTTTAACTTGAAAATTAAACATTTCTTCCGATCTAGGAACAGTAGTTGATTATATACCAACGTATTTAATAGTAAACAAAATTTTTAATAATAGTGCAGCAACTTTTAATGGTTACTCAAGTCAAAACTCAAGTGCTACGATTTAAAGGGACATTCTATTCGAATCATATATTTGAAGTTGCAAAATATGAGAGAAAACCATTGTTATACATAAGAGTGATACATGTGAATAAGAAATGCAACATTAAAAAACACTAATATAAAAAGTATAGGTACTTACACATATTTCAGGATCTTCTGTTCCTCTGTCCGATCCACAGGATTCTTCCACATACCCGAATACGTCTCAACCCTTAGCACTCCGAATTACTTTTCAAATTTGTAGCCAATAAATTTATTTTAAACAATTTTTCTTATTAATTATATTAAATTTAGCTTTCAAACTTTGTTGTAATTTATATTTGATTTTAACTAAAAAATATAAATAACCTAACCTAACCAAATACATATAAGAACCCGTTTTATTTTACACTTTTCTTTCTCTGATGTCGAGTCGCACTGGAGTGCAAAGGGTTAATAACTTTAACGCACAAAACACCATACTTTTGCACAATCATTAAACACTAATACACTTTCCGAAATCGTGATAGGGGACGAGAAGAAGTTACTCCGACCACGATCAAAATAGTACTGCGATTGTCGCAGTTTTTTTCGTGGATGGTTCAGGTGAACTTAGGTGGGGAAATGTAGCGTTCGTTAATTGGATGCGGGCGTGTCGGAAGGACTTTAGATTGCGGAGTGGGAAACTGTCAAAAAAAGTTCCTTTCGTATTGTCTTCGGTCGTCACGTCGGTTCAATGAGTTTGTCGCAAGTGTTGTCCTTTTGTCTGGGTTCAAGTTGTCGGAGAGCGGTGGTTGTAAAATAATGGGCAAGTTCGGAGCGGATCCGTATGCATTTTTGCTTGTTACATATAACGTCCTCTTCAGGTATATCGCCAGTAGTTGGTCTTTTGTGTTCGCGGAAATAATATAAGGTAGCTGTACGCGACGGAACACGTATAACTCTCGAAAAGAACGTGCTGAAATCAATATGTTCTTGGAAACGATTTCTTTTGTTCTGATCGTTCACCCTTGATCGAATACATTGTATGCTGGGAGAGCAGAGTTTCCAGGCGAAAATTGCATTAACCCTTTACACTTCTTTGCAGAGTGTGACTCGACATCAGAGAAAGTAAAATGTAAATGAAACGGGTTTTTATATATACATTTGGTTCTTCTTTTGTTCATATAATGGTAAACCTTATGTTTATTTAGGGAGGCAGCTCCGATGATCTTGACCTTGTCATATGTTGTCAAGGACAACATTCTGAACAACTTTTGTCATTACAACTACCCGGTGCTCGATCTTACTTTTCGAGATAATTGCTCGAAGAAAACTGTATCCAATACCCCGTTTACCCCAAAAGCAGTTGATGCGACGTAAAATAAAAAAAAAATGAAAAATAATTAATACAATTAGTAAACAATATTGTTTAGAATAAGTAGCAGTCAAGTTGTAGTAAATTTCAAACCAAACACTTATAATAGTAAGGAATTGTTGGCATTGAGATTGAAAAATTTGTCGCTAATAATCATGAGCAGTTGATGCGACTTAAAATAAAAAAAAATTTTTAAATAATTAATAAAATTAGCAAACAATATTGTTTAGAATAAGTAGCAGTCAAGTTGTAGTAAATTTCAAATCAAACATTTAAAATAGTAGGGAAACGTTGGCAATGATGTTGAAAAATTTGTCGCTAATAATCATGAGCAGTTGATGCGACGTAAAATAAAAAAAATTGAAAAATAATTAATACAATTAGTAAACAATATTGTTTAGAATAAGTAGCAGTCAAGTTGTAGTAAATTTCAAATGAAACATTTAAAATAGTAGGGGAACGTTGGCAATGAGGTTGAAAAATTTGTCGCTAATAATCATGAGCAGTTGATGCGACGTAAAATAAAAAAAAATTGAAAAATAATTAATAAAATTAGCAAACAATATTGTTGAGAATAAGTACCAGTCAAGTTGTAGTAAATTTCAAATCAAACACTTATAATAGTAGGGAATTGTTGGCAATGAGATTGAAAAATATGTCGCTAATAACCATTAGCAGTTGATGCGAAGTAAAATAAAAAAAAAATTGAAAAATAATTCGGAGTGCAAAAGCTTAAGATCGCAAAACTATATGGTTCCTTTCAAACGTTTTCTCTTCTCGATGAGTACGTATCGATGCAAACAAAAGCTTCGACAACAGTTATCTTTGTTATCCGTACAATTGTTTAGGAAAAGCCCCTAAATAGTTAGAAATTATGCGTGTTTGTTGGTCGCAACTTGTACAAAACTTTTGATCGATTGCTCCCACGATGTTATTGAAATTCTCCGATACGACGTTCGGGTATCATTCTTTGCCAGAAGTTCAGCTGCCACGGAACAGCTTTTATATAACAATTTATCGGCGGATATTTACCTATAAAAATTCCAATGTATTCTCCGTTGCCGCGTTTTCCCTCTATGGACAGTGAGCGAATGAGCGAATGAGCGAGCAAGCGAGCAAGCGAGCGAGCGAGCACTGTTTTCACTTCGCATTAGCAAAGTTCGTTTCACACGTGACGAAATCGCCATTATCTCGCGGCCACGTGGAATATTCGTATTTAAATTCGTATTTCCATAACGATGCGATGCATCACCATACATTATATCGTCGGATGGCTGGCTGGCTGTTTCATATTTTCGTGCCTCACCTCGTTGAACCTTCTTGAGTGCCGTGAATGTATATTCCGTTTTCCGAGCCGTCGGTGACACGGAAGTAACGCACGATCGATTATACGAGAGACTTATAAATAACTTCGTTTGCGCGACCGTACGGAACCAGATTAAAGGACGAGCACGTTCCGATCTCGATTCCCTCAAGGACTCGTATCATTCTTTCGAGACTGCTTCCACGCAGTGGACGTCCTAGAAACGTGCAAAAACATCTAAATATAGAAAACATTTTCCTTTTTCTCTCGTTTTTTTTGGTTACTTATAAACAGATATGTTAACAATATGTAGGACAGTGGTTGCCTATATGGAACGCCTGATTACAATAGATTACCAACGGCAGAGGATGTTGCTTTGATACAAAAAAATAAATTTATAAAAATACCACGTTTTTAAAAACGGACTAAAAAGTATAAAATAATTTTTCCTAGTCCTATACAGATTCTTAACTTCGTACAGATAGTTTTAAAAATTTGTGATTGTGAATTTTTAATAGCTATGAAAATACTTGTAAGATTTTAAACGACAAACATGGGGCGCATGAAATAGATAATTGATAGATTATGCGTCCAACGTTTTTCGTTGAAAATCTTACAAGTATTTTTATAGCTATTAAAAATTCACTGAAAATTAAGTATATAAATATAATTAAGTCTATGAAAAAGTCATTGAAAATTAATAGAGAAAGTTAGTATTGTAGAATCTCTGTTTAATTTTTTATGAACGAAGTTCAATCCAGGTTTAAATTTAATTTAGATTTAAGTTCAATCTATCATAACAAGACATTGGATGTTTATGCAGTTTGCAATTTTTGTGGAAGAACTTTAAAAAAGTGGAATGATGTAAAATGCTATTTTCAGTGGTATCAGTCTTTGTAGATTTGAAATGAATAAAAATCAGCTAAATTCGGTCATATCTTTTATGCTAGCATTTCTTTAATATTTTCAGAAACCATAGCTTTATACTGTTCCTCAACGCTGGACTAATAAATTTGAAACCGAAATATTTTATTATTTCATTCCACGATTTTAATTAATTATAAAATTTCTATACCTCGCAGTATACGGATCACAGTAAACGGATTAATTTAGTAAATGCATACATGACAGTCTATACTACTGTGAGCGGTTACATTGAAATCTTCGACACGGGCTTCACAAACACTGTTGTGTCCAACAGGAATTAACCTAAATCAGATTTGACTGACGTTCATCGATGGCAGTATTTAACCGACAGCAACGGTCCCTAAGTGATTACATTTATATTGTCAAAAAGTTATATAAATGTTGTAATATTTATCCATTCGCTTTCTTGACTATCATTTGCATTCATTACGTTGTTGCATACGAAATATCCGATTTGTGACATTGATATTGAACAAATCTTTTTCCTGAAGAAACTTCGTTTATATTAAATATTACTGCAATCAACATACTCTGTCAACGAATTGCAAATTTCTTGATTGCGGTATGATAGAAATGTAATTTTCTTGTCGTTCACGTTATTCGTTTACTTGACTGTCACATCCAGTTTCGAGACATTTCAAATTACAATAAAAAATAATGTCTTCATTGACCGCAACATTTTGACCAAATGTCGTACAATATATTGTAAAGTGTTCATTTTTCCATTCATAAAAGAAATGTACTAAAAAGATTTTAAAATATAGTTAAAATTGTGTGTAATGAACTATACGCGATACAATTCTTTTGTATTTTTTGTTTATAATCAAAATTGATAACTATTGCATGATTTTTTTTTGTACTATTGTGTGACAGAAATAATTTTATACTAACCACATAACTTTTGAAAAAAGATGAGATAGCAATCTTTATAGTTTATTCATTTAACAATGCAGTTCTCGCATTCACGGATCGTACACTTGTCTAATAAATTACACCGAAATTGGAATGGAATAGTTAGCCGATGCCCTTTGTCAGTGGTTCGCATTCTATCTCCAAATCTATTGAAAAGCGAGCAAGCTACTGGAAGTAAACAATCGATAATTCCTGGAATTATCGGAGGCGATGTATACAAGTCGGTGAACATGTAACAGTATAATTACGAAGTTATTGTTGATTAATATCGTTGTTGATTAATACTGACGCCGCGTCCCGTTAGTGAAATCTAGTTTGAGAAAGTTCTCAATGATTAACATATTGTTTATAATTCAATGTTTCATTATTCCTTTATAATAAAGAATAGAAAAGGTGTTTCAAATAAATTTTAGTTCAATAAAAGCAATCTGGGAAACTAGCGAGCCACTTTGTCCATTAGCAGTTGACCCAAAAAGATCTACCACTCACTAAAAATTTCGCTCTCCATATCAATCGAATAAAAATTAGTAAATGTCTACTAGTCACTGTACATTTATTAATTTTATATATATAACTCATATAATTTTTATTACTTTTACTAAAAAAAATCTATATTTTAAATACCTATAAATACGTACGCAAAATCCTAATGCAAAAAGTTTAACAATTTTTTAAAAATAATTCCAAAAATTGGCGAGAAAACGCCCAGTAAAACTCGAACCACTAAAAATTGCTATACCATTATTCACAATATTGTTTACATTACTAAATGTGTTGGTATCTAATCAATTACCACGCATTTAACCCTTTGCACTCGGAGCTATTTAAAATTAAACATTTCTTCTGATCTAAAATATTTCCATTCCCTATGATTTTTGAAATTTTATAGATTTGAAATTGGTATGATACCGATATATTTAATAATGTAAACAATATTTTGAATAATGGTACAGCAATTTTTAGACAACCGAGTACAAAGGGTTTAAATATAGTATGAAATATTGTATCAATTTCATATCAATAAAATGAAAAAATCATATACAATAAGTAATTTTAAGTCGGAAGAAATGTTTAATTTTCAAGTTAAAATAGCTTCGACTGGAAAGGGATAACTTTTAGAGAATTGGCATTTTTCTAACACTTTCTTTATGAAAAATTTATGTTACGCAAAATTTCTATCTTTGTCCCTGCCAACTATATAGTGACCCCCTAAAGGTTTAGGGGTGTGTGAACAATTGCGTGAGTCACATCTGCTGCTATTTCGTGGAAAATAGGTTGTAACTTTTTATCTGTTCCACAATACCTTTTGCATTTCCTGGTAATCGTGATAAAACATTCACTTTGTCCCGTAAATATTGAAGGGGGTTGCAAGCATGTGTGTTCTGTTGTGAGCTATTGCATCATCGTTGCTTGTCGTTGTTACGAAACGAGAATTGGCGTCATATGTAATGAAAGGAATGGAGCGGGTGGTGTGGAATAGGTAGGTCGGCTCGGGATCCAACGCTTCACGGGTAGTCGACTTTAGGAAAATTAATTTGATCGTTAGGCGAGCGGGAGAATGGGATTAGGATTCGGTGTAGTCGGGCGCGAAGGAGCGTAGTCGTTCGGCTGTCCTTTTATCTCGGCTCGGTGCAGATTAGCGAGGACTTAACACGGTTATTGTTTTCGTAATCCTCTTGGAATCTCCGGTTCGGCAAACATTTTCACGGCTAGTGTCGCGCACGCTTCGCCTCGCCTCGCCTCGCTTTACCTCCCCGCGATAAAAATGTTACCGGACTGGAGGATAATAATGAAAGCACATCGCACGCCTCTATCCCCTGTAATTTCTCACACGAGTGAGTGGACTTTCAATGGAACGTGAGAACGAAGAATGTAATACTCTCTGTTAGAACATTGCTCTTGATCACGTAAATGAACCGTTTGCGTGAACTTCGGGATTCATGGTATCGTTCATCTACGAGGAGAACATCTTCTCTTTTTGACAAACGTATCGATTTTTAACAGCTTTTGTAGAGCTAATGAAATTACTTAATCTTATACTTTTTTTAGAGTAAAATTTTGTAATATGCATTCGCATTTATAACAAAAACGGCTAGGTTTAATTTGAAATAATAAAATTTTATATATTATTTTGAAATTAACCGTCGAATTTCTAGACTTCTTTAATAATTTTAATGCATGGAAAATAATACATTGGCGTTTCTAATTTATTTTGACCTGTAAAATTTTTAAATTCGACTTACCCATTTTTGTCATAAATGCATAAAATCCGAAGTCTACTGATGACGTTTAGAATTATTCACCGCTTCATTAATCAATTTTGTAAAACATTTTTGAAGATACTTCTTGTAAACAAGTTAATCCGTTCATTTCATTAATTCGACAGGAATTGAACAATTGAATGACGGTTTTAATATTCTGGGTCTAAATAGACCCAGTATTCGCTATCTTAGGGTTGAACGTATTCAGAAAGATAATAATTTTCTATTTCACTCCAGTTTGTTGTAATTCAAGTACAAAATGTTGAAGAGTTGAAAAACGTAGAAATCGATTGATGACTACAGATAACCGAGATACTCCATCAGGGACAACTTTCCGGCTTTTCTAATGTCATTAATAAAATTAAAAAATACAGTTATGTTATTTTCAAGCTGTTAGCCATACTAAGAAATAAAATAAATTTTATATTTCACTGCATTCTGTTACAATTCAGCCACAAAATTTTATGATTTCAAAAGTTTGCCAAAAGTAGAGTACTTGTTCTCGTTAATGAAATTTGTATGAACATATATAATTTGCACGGAGGAAATGATACATCATTGTATTTATATATTCCAGTTTCAAAAAAATTCAAATGTTCTAAATAAACTTCCAGCATAAAAAGAGCTATGACATAGAATTTTGTCGAAAAAACTTTCTGACGCACTGTTCGTCGCGGCGGTGCAACTAGAGATTTTATCATGGCGACAAAATTATACAATAGATACGTTCAAACATAGAGAAGCACTTTTCACCGTGTCTTCGTTCAAATATACAGCAGAAGTTATAATTGGTCGCGGTTTCGTGTGATTTTATAGCGGGCGGAATTATACGGAACGACAGAATCGAATAATAATACGTGCCTCGTTTGCAAAATGCTAATGAGCTTTCGAAAAAGCTAGCCAGCCTGTACTTGTAACAATGGCCTGGGAAAATGGTAGCTCGGTTTCTAGAATGCTTACCGACCGATCGATAGGCCCGTGCTGCGGGAAGCAGCCACAACCGGAGAGCCAGAAACAGGTGATCGACCTGAGGCTTTTCGCGGAATGTTTATGCCTGTTCGGAATTCCTAGTTATTACTTTTTTATCCGACGACACGATGAACGATCGCTAACGTAGCCGCGATACACGTTACGAGCTACTCGAAGCTCTGGGAACTATCAACAGCAACATTAACACTAAGCATTACAGTATTTTATCCATGAATGTCACAAAAGTCTGACCTGTAAATGTCCCAGATCTATCCCCACTATTGCGGGATGTGCCCCTTTGAATCAGAATTTCCAACTTCTCAATTTTCCATTATTTTTTTATAGGACTTCGATGACCATATTTGTGGCATTTTTCTAATAAAAATCATACCAAATATGATATAATTCCGATGATATTTATTTGTGTAATAGACCATTAAGGCTTCGAGCGCAAGCGAAGGGTTTCCCATACGCTATCCTTCCTCTCGCCCGAAACTTTAATTGTCTATTACACAAGTAAATATCATCGGAATTATATAATATTTGGTATGATTTTAATAAGAAAAATGCCATAAATATGGTCATCGAAATCCCATAAAAAAGTAATGAAAAATAAAATAAAAATACAATTAATTTTTATTTTTGAAGTGTAGCCGTAATTTTAAATAAATTGAACTTGGGGGTTCTCTACGATTCTAAAAAGTAATCATTGTCTGAAGAACTTTTCTGTTTGTTTTTTTTTTTTAAAAAAAAAGCTCTAGAGACAGAGTTTCCCATATGCTATCCTTCCTCGCGCCCGGAACTTTAATTGTCTATTACACAAGTAAATATCATCGGAATTATATCATATTCAATATCAATTTATTTAGAAAAATTCCATAAATATGGTCATCGAAGTTCCATTAAAAAATAATGAAAAATAACGAAGTTGGAAATTTGGATTAGCTATGTTTATATTTCTCTCCAACCGAGGCCTCTCGAGCTCGGCTGTCCTTCTCCACGTTCGGCAAAAATCTGAATTGATCCATAAAAAATATAAGGTTCCAAAGAAAAAAATCAAAGTTGACAAGTTGCAAATCAATTAATAACACCAGTGTGGCATCTCTTGATGCCATTTAATCTCCACACATTTCCCGCTGCGAATAATAATAACCATGTAAATCGTGGTGGTAATATCTGGTGAACCACCCTCTGTAATCCCTTAACCTTCTCTACAACATCGAGGTCAGGCTCATGATGAAGATTTCGATTAGCATCTACTAACGATGTACCGTATTAATTTCCTTTAAGCCGAAATGAAATTTTATTTTATTGTTATCAATGTACAGGGTTTCACACAAATGTTATAGCTGCTTGAAAAAGGATGATTTCTCCCAAGGAAATGTAACGTATTTGAGACACCCTGTATAATCATTGGTGAACATATAAATGCATAATAAATCTCAACTTCCTCTTTTATCTAAGAAATAATGACTAATAAAGAACTTCTTACCACTGCGACCGTAAAATAAATCGTAGTGGAGTTCAGTACGTCTGGTAAGTTCTGAATTCAAAAACGATCGACAAAACGATTAAATATCTATCATTTGTATTCTTGGGAAGCTTGGGGACGTGCGAGCAACGTGTAGAACTTCTCAGCAACATCTGTCGAACATTGAAAGCTCTGATTGCTTGTCGTTCACAACTTGCCTCAACCTCTCCTCGGTGAAAATTGAATTTTCGATTGTTGGTCGGTATATAAATGATAAATGACGCGACGGCAGATTCACCTTTTTTCCGCCCTGTCTCTGGATTAGCTATATTAAGGCGGTTGACTCGTTTCCAGGATTGTAAGGGTGCGGTATTCGCGTTCTTATTTCTCGATAATACAAACATGTGGGTTTTTCAGTAGTGAAACGCGATACATAAAAAATCAATCTAGGGCGCTATCTCCCTTAAAAGTCCTATTTTTTCGTTTACGAGGCGTAATTTGTTTTATTCGGCAGCATGTATCTATGAAAATAGCTGTGCACTTCCGAATAATGCAAATTACGCTGCCGAATAATGCAAATTATACCTCGTAAAGGAAAAAATAGGACTTTTGAGGGCGATAGCGCTCTAGACCGATATTTTATTTAGCGTTTTTTACCACGCTTATATTAGCTTGTAGTATCTAATTTTAAACCACTTTCCGATGTGTTAGAGACTTGATACTTTAAACATAGTTCAGAAGTGGATGACAATGCAATATTAAAAAGAAAATCCATATCTTGTGTTTCTATATCTTACTATATCATACCAGTATTACTGTATCTTGCGTTCTATTTAAAAAATACTAAAAAGTAGAAAATAAAAACATATATGAAAAAACTTTTTAAAAAACACTCTTTTATTAAAATTTACTAAAAAAGAGATAATAATTTTTTTAGATGATCCGCTGTGTCTGGCCATTGTCGGCCGTTTCCACTTGTGTCAATGTTTTTTATACCTCACAATGCGGAGGTTTGCTTTTAATATGATTTCGCGTGAGGACTGATTGACGGAATAGAATATTCTTCCTTAAGATAAATATATTTGGCTTGGAACGAAACTTCTTAACGTTTTTAAATTAATCCTCTATCGCATGAATTTTTATGAGGAGTTGACAAAAATATATAAAATACATAAAATCACTTTTTAAAAACCACGTTTATATTAGAAATCACTAAAAAAAGGAGAGAATTATATTTTTAGATATTAGTGACTAGAAAAATTACGTTAGTATAGTTTAGCGCTCCACGCTTTCATTTATAGTCACTAATGTCTCAAAAAATTATTATCTCCTTTCTAGTGCATTTTAGTATAAGCATAGTTTTTAAAAAGTTTTTTTTAAAATTCTACTACTGAAAAACCCTGTGTTTGTATTATCAAGAAATGCAATCCTGGAAAAAGGAGTCTACCCCTTTAGATTTGTGTCTCCACTCTACCTTCCCCTTCTACGTTGCTATTCTTCACCCCACCTTCCCTTTCTACGGCGATACTCCCCACGCTTCCGCCACGAGCCGGTCACATGACACCTCTGTGGTGCACGTGTCCAATGTCACGTGAGTAATCCGGTACTGACAGAGAGAGGGTAACATTTTCTCCTCAATTTGACTCTACTTTCCTTATTTGGCGACTCTGCGTGGCTTTCCACGGACTTCGTGTTTGTTGTTTTCTTCACGCTTTTACGCGGCGTGTTTGGGGATTTAAAAATCGTTCTGTAAGCTCTAAGTGACCACACTAATCCCTGACTGTCTGGTTTGCGCAGAATGTTTTACGGGAGCTGGAGAAGAAAAAGCCGCAGCTGGACGAGCTGGTTCACACCGCGGAGAACCTTCGGGCGGACACCAACAGACAGCAGTTGCACGGCAAAGGTAAGTTCAGTCATGATTAACCAATTCTCTAATGAAGCTTTCTGTTATTCACGGTTTAATATTCTACGTTGAAGGGAATCATATTTTCAATATACAGGGTATTATATGTATATATATCATTTGCGCCAATATATTTCATGATTAAATGTTGATGTTCGTGTAGATTCATGTTTATGAGGGCTAATCGATGAAAATAAAGATTACAATATGCGTACAGGGTATCTAAAGTTGTACTAATTGAAATACGTTACAATTGAATAACGTAATTTAATTACATTGTATTTCAAGTACATAGTTATTGAATTATATTGTGGTTGCATGACATAATTCAAACCTTCCAATTAATTCAATTGCCACTTACGCTAATCACGAGTGAAATTGAATTATACTTTAATTATAATTCAATGCATTTGAAATATAATGTAAGTTTAAATTTTATAGAGTCGAATAGCTGTAAGAGTTTCTGAAGTCTAGCTATAGAAATTCAATTAGAAATGAAAACGGGGATCGTTGCTCATAACTACATGATACAATAACTGGAAGAGATTGTAATCAAGATCATAGCGGCGATATATAATTTACAGAAGGGAGGACTTCCCAGTCAAAGGGAACAATAATATTGTTTTTCTTGCGTGATGTCATGCTACAGAATAGCTTGCCTGGTTCCGCTGCCAGTAAATCAACTTTTCTCACCCCATTTCATCGTTCAAACGAGTCAACTACAGTTGGTCACGCTCTAAATTAAACAATCTGATCAGATTGCAGCAATTCTACTTTAATATCCTGCTGAAATAGGCAATAACACCTTTTTAATATTTTTAACAAGATTTCGCTATTGATGTTTATAGATACCCAGATACAGCTTATGATTTTCTTCGCCTTATATTGTTTTACAGAACCTATTTAATATCATTCGACACGATTATGTGCAAAACATCCTTTGAATATTACATAACTCATATCCTCTGTACCTCGCCAGGGTTCATAGTGCACCCATCAGCCTAATTTTTCACTTTACATTATATCCCTCGCACTCCAAACAATATAAAGAAAAACTAGCCTCGAATCCATACAACTTTCCTTTCAACCATTTTGTCATGTATCAAATAGTTTACGTGTAATTTATGTGGCGTACTTAGTTGAATCACCCTATATAATTAAATTTCAATCTATTTATAACACTAGGTGTCCAGGTCCTAATACTTTTAATTTACGAATATATTAAAGTTGTTTATTTTTATTAAATCTTTCAATGTAGATTATGTAAAGAATTCAATCTATGCATAACACTCGGTGTACGGGTTCTAGTACTTTTAATTTACAAATACATTAAAGTTGTTTATTTTTATTATTTCTTTGAATATAGATTATTTAAAGAATGTCTCAAAATTTGGACAGATACACTTTTTTTACGAATTTATATAAAATAGTAAACTTATACTAATTTTAATCTATTTATAACACTAGGTGTACAGGTCCTAATACTTTTAATTTACAAATATATTAAAGTTGTTTATTTTTATTAAATCTTTCAATGTAGATTATGTAAAGAATTCAATCTATGCATAACACTAGGTGTACGGGTTCCAATACTTTTAATTTACAATTATATTAAAGTTGTTTATTTTTATTATTTCTTTGAATATAGATTATTTAAAGAATGTCTCAAAATTTGGATAGATACACTTTTTTATGAATTTATATACAATAGTAAACTTATACTAATGTTAAAAACGACTCAAGTCAGAGTCGTCAGATTAATACTCGTCTCCCCACCCTAACTTCTCCTTCTACTGGTTATGTATCTACTGCAACCAGCTAAGTAGGTAGCCCTAAGTACTTTCTAATAAAAATTCAGCCAAAAATTATGTTTACTCGGCTACCCGTTTTGGACTCGTCGTCGGTGGCGTGCTTCGATCACTTAGCCGCACGTTGCAGTATAATTTGATTTTCTCGCGGACAAACCGTTTATTATTGACTTGATCATTGGTTGGTCATTTTCATGCGTGGAATGCAGTCTGGAACTAGTTCACGCAGCGAACCGCTCGCTGAAAGTATTAATTGAAATTTTCTATCTAATGGACCTCATAACGAGGGTATCAAAAGGGAGGTGGGGTCGATATTAGTATCGATATCCGAGAACCTTAATAAGTTTTTGTCGCCGTAATTGATACTAGGAGCGTCTGCCTGCTTGCCAAGCACTTTTCGGTCGCCGGGCAAATTTCAGAAGTTTAATTATATCGATCCTGATTGCTCGGACGGAGTCCGTAATAAATCGGACCATCTGTTCCTTGCAAGAGCTGGCTAAGGTGCAGCATCCCGGCCGGCTTGTCTTCTTCAAACGTTTCTTACGGATAATTGAACGGATCGTATGCAAAGGATTATCAGCGTCAGCGGAACTCTTATAAGAGCACTCATGATTTATCATGCGTCGTGTGCACTAGTTGGATTCGATCTGAAGTGTGAAGAAATTGGACGATTCTACCGCGCTCGCAGTAATAAAGAAATGTGAAAAATTGTAGACTTCTTTCGGATCAAGAAAAATTAAACTCATTAGTTAAATGAAAAACGTAGCGAATGATTTCGTGGGAATTCCGAGAAAAGTAGAATAGGTGGTCTTGGTGTCAGTCTTGTAAGATGAAACAATTTTTAAATTAATATACTATTTCCTAGGTTCATATGTCATATATTCTAGGTTCATATGCTAATACTTCTTTTAGTATAATTAGCTAACGCAATTTAATTTCCAAACTATTTTTTTAAAAGCTACGCTGATAGTAACGTAATTAACAAATGTCATCGTACAAAATACACATGAAAATATCACGTAATGAATGTATCCAACACAATTTTATTTAAAATTAGCTTGCGAAAGACATGAGAATAATTTGATTTTCTCGCGAATAGATTGTTTCCGGTTATTTGTCACGGTCTATTCAACTTTGTAATTTACTGACATAATAATTTATGGTCGGTCGTATAAGCAATTCTGAAATAAATGGAACCTGTGATGTGATGTCAGATGTTTTCATTTTTAGTGGCATTCTCAAACCGGAATTTCATGATTGTTCTATATGATTATATTATGAAAGAAAATAAAATTTTAAACATAAAAAATTTATTTTGGAAAGTAATGTATATTTTAATTATTTACCTCTGGTCTCTATTATTTATCGGGCTGTTTGTTTCTCGATCAAGCCAGTTAATCGAGATCCTGCTGTATTAATCTTGTTTAATAAACAGAAATAGCTAGACTGCGGATGTTTATACAATTTGCAATTTTTGTAGGCAAATTTGAAGGAAGGATTTTATGTAGTATCTTGTTTTCATTGGTAATAGACTTTCTAGATCTAGAATAAATAAAAATCGTATAAAATTCTGTGAAATTTTATAGTCTCGCATTTTTTGAAACTTTTTAGAGATCATAAATATATACAGATCCGCAGTCTAGAAATAACATTAATTTCAAAGTGTGCTATTGTTTTGTCCCTTAGAGTGTTCTCGCGACAACCACGTCTTGAAGTATTTTTAATCACAGAAAAAAAAAATCGCCAAACTGCGGATGTTTATACAATTTTCAATTTTTGTAAGCAAATTTTAAGGAAGTGGAATTATGTAGAATTTTATTTTTTATTGGTAGTAGACTTTCTAGATCTAGAATAAATAAAAATCGTATAAAATTCTGTGAAATTCTATATTCACGCATTTTTTAAAACTTTTTAGAGACCATAAATGTATACAGATCCGCACTCTAGAAATAACATTAATTTCAAAGTGTGCTATTGTTCTCGCGGCAACCACGTCTCTTGCAGTACTTTTATAATCACAGTATCGGCCGAGGAATTAATTATCAGTAGTGGCGGAAATTAGTTTCGCGGTAATTCGTCTGATTTCGGAACTTTTTAAATCGCCCACGAATCCGATGGGGCGGATTGCCGCAATCGAGGGTCGAGCGGTAGATTAACGACGGTGCCGCTAATTGTTTCAAGAGCCCTGGAAAACTCTGCCGGCCGCCGATGTCGCATTGTTCCTTCTATATTAGCGTGCCCGGTACTTGTCAGTCCCGTCTGCCGCTACGCTCGTGCATTACAGCCAGACGATTCTTTCGTCCATTGTTCACGGCGACCGCCTACTCTGCGTGAAATAGGGAGGAAAGGGTTCGCGTACTAGCCGTATCAACCAGTTGCGATCATCATTTGCGTAATGCGTCGCGTTCCTTGCGCATTTCAAGGCTTCCGATCGAAACGAGCTACTTCTCCTTCGCTGATTTCACCGGCAAATATTTCTATCATCCTCAATATTTTATTTGTTTATAAAATCTCAATAGAGAGTTCCGGATAAGAGTGCTCGAAAACCCTTTAAAAACAAATAACTTCTTCCAAATTCGAATAAACGACTTGAATTGTTTTGAGATGTTAGAAGAATTAGTTTACTAGATAATATGTAAGAAGAAACTTTTTAAAATTATTATTGGTCGTGTTGTTGTTATTATAAAAAAGACTTATGTATTTTTATAATAATGTTCAGAGTGTTAGGGCATCTCTAGAGCTTTCTTTACACCCTGTATATTTCATATGTGTGTAACGTTTATTTTCTTGCCTTATGATTTCATTTTGTGATAATGGTCACAGAATTGTTTTATTGTTAATCATTTTTAATGTAATTTCACATTAAATGTTAGTATCTATTCACTTTTAATGCCAAATATTGGAAATCGCTACACTGCTAAAATTTCCTGTTGACAATGACAAAATATTTTTATACGTTTATTTAAAGTCTTCTCATTTGTTTTATAATCAATATTTCTGTAACTCGAGTGGCCTATAATTTAAGTTTCTATGCAAAGAGTAGTAATATAAAACATATATAGATTGAACACAAATAATTAAAGTTTATGATAGGAACTAATTTACAAAATTTAAGTTACTTAAAGAAAAATTATTCAAACAAGGCGAAATTCTATGTTACTTCGATCTTCTGAAATTTATTTTGTAAACGTGTTTTATTTTTATTATTCCATAATCAGTAATTGAAAATTATATGTGCTCGTGAGAAACTTGTCTGTTTGTTAAAAGCATTTAAAAATGGCGGAAATGATACTATATCAAGACTAAACTGATATATCTACTTGCTTTTATAACGTATTCGCACGCAATATGATTTAGTGTTCCTTTAGACACCACTTTTGTAGTCTAAAATGAATAATCGATTTGGCTATAAACTTTTACATCCCACTGAATGCTGATACAGGTACACCCTGATATGGTAATCGCTGATGTTTGAGCAAGCAGTTCTTCCAAATCTTTTACACCTACTCTTTTATATGCTCATATTCATGGCAAAGGGGTAAAGTTGGGAATGAGGTTTAGTCACATAACATAGAAACTACGGAAGCTAGAAGAATATTGTACATAACAAAGAGCGGAATTCTTTTAGCAAAAAATCCTCCAAAACAAGAAAACTCCACTTATTTAAGTAGTAAATTGCAAACAATTTCTTCACACTTTTTTATCGATCGTAAATATTTCTATACGTTTATCTTATTACAGAAGACAAATACAAAAAAGATCGATTTCTTAAATTTGGCAAAGTAACGAAGTCTCGTAGTTTATTGCATTCATGATGAATCGAATGAAGGTGTCATTAAAAGAAGAAAGAAATTTTTATTTGGCTCCTGTGTCTTGCAATCAATGGAAACATTTTTTATTTTGCATAACGATCCGGATTTTAGTTATCACTATACTCTAGATCTTTATGCAAAATAAAAAGTTTGTACACCAATTTCAATGTGTATTTCAACATCACTGTCAAATTAATATTAATACTTTAAAAATCTTCTAATCTCTTCACTGTGTGTTTTAAATTACTCATTTTCGCCATAAATGCTTAAAATCTGAAGTCTAGTGATCACCAACAATTTTTTGCTGTGCTCTTTTAGAAAAATCCAAGTTACATCAATATCAATCTCACGTGAGAGTAAAAAATTTTCAGAAAAATGCGCTTTGTCACATTCCTCTGCTGTGAGATTGATATTGATCCAGGCTAAATTTTTTTCTAAAAGGTGTGTCGTCGAAAATTTTCTGTGTTCACAAAATTCGTTATATTTCGTGAACAGTGACAGATTGAGCACATGTTTATGCATGTTTCATTGTGTTTAGGTATACACAAGTAGCTCCCGAAGTGTGTCCCACGTGTCCTGTTACACTTTGTGCACCGATGAGTTATTCAGAATATTTGCTTCAAATACATATACGTCAGCTAAGTCCGCGGCGAAACTGTGTCGCAACGGCACCGTATTAAATCTAGCTTATGTCCGGGAGATACACTTCGGTTGTCCTCGTCGCGTGGCAGACAAGCCTCTGTCACGACCCAGGAAAACTCGCTTAAGGTCGAACGCGCGTTCCTCGCCGAGCAAGTCCGGGGCTGATCTATTTTTAATCCGGTTCGTAGTCGCTAAAAATAATGTTCGGTGTTCAAAGTTAGCCGAAGCTACCCGGCGTTGGTGATGCAAAAACGAAAGGATGGTCTTTATCGATTCACAGTGTCCCTCTGTACTTGCCCTATCGTCGCGTCGGCCTGTCAAGCGACAGTTCCAGCAGAGATTACACATTCTTTGCAGCGTGCCGAACGCAGAGAAGGGCACCGCTTTAAAGAGAATAAGGTCACCCTGTTAAATTCAAAAATCAAAATTCCTTCTTGTATCTTCTTGTGTTTTCTTTCTCTGACTAAAATGATACCGAATACAGTGTAATCACGATTATAATTATTTGTTTACACAAATTCTTAATTTCGCTTATTATACAGATAATCATTTTTTAAATTTATTTTACGTCGCTTTCAACTCTTCGTTATTAAGGTGGAACACAAGTAATTATTAGAAATAATTTTCTAATAGCAAAGTAAGTTTGCAATTTATAAAATTATCCTCAACGTTTCGATCCAAGTATGGATTATCTTCAAAAGAAATTTTTTGTCTGCAAAATACTGAATGAGTCCTTGCTGATGAGTCCTCTAGCGGGTCTAGGACGAAACACTTTTAAAAACTAATTAAAAACATTTTTAATAGCTAACGTGGTTCTCCAACCTGAAGATTCAAATCCGAATCCAGCGTTTAGTATGTCACGAAATGGCTATTTGTTGGTGTAAATGATCGAACCTTTGCGTCGCGAATAAAACTTTGTATTATCTTAAGATAAATTACGATCTATAACCAATTAATTAATTAAAAATTACTGAATGTTGTACTAAGTGTTTCACAAAATCAGTAATAACCAGAAAAAAATAATTTTTAAATGATTATGATCGTAACTCTATTGTGTGTGGTGTCATTTTAACTCCCTTCTCTTTCCAATTTCACCTATCGCCTAATTTCAATCAAATCCAACGGGACCTACTTTTTATGGTGGGTTCCGAACCACCTTTTTTGCCAACAACACGTGGCCAGTACCCAGACAAGTCACCGCCTGAAGTATACTGTATACCCATGCGGTCACCCATCCAAGCCCGGCCCACGTCCAACACTGTTTAACTTCGGTGATCGCACGGGAACCGGTGTTTGCAGCGAGGCTATGGTCGTTGACATAAAAAAAAAAAAAAAAAAAAAAAAAAAAAAAAGTAAGAAAATTTCTAATCCCTTGATTGATTTAGCGTGATCATCACCGATGCTTGAGCGTATTTACCATTTGATTGGTTTTACGGAGAATTCTCAGTGGCGAGGATGGAATTTTTACAGTTACAGTGGAGATCCTTGCGACAGTTACGGAGAGAATACTGTAAAAAGTCGTTGGATACGGCGGGTCGCGGTTTCGTGGTCGTAGCTCGAAGTTCGCGTCTACTTTTTGGTCTCCGCGTAGCGTGCAGAGACCTTCTCGAGAGATTGAACCCTGAGGGAGCGCTCGAGTGGCTCGGCACGGAAACTACCCTAGGCATATCGGAAGGCGGTCGTATTTCGGCCCTTTTCCATGCAGATTTTTCATAACGGTCGCGTTATCGGCGACCTCGGCGAATGCACGTTCACGACCGAACCGCATCGCTGTTCCCTTACAGGCTTTAATTACAGGCACGAAACATGTGCGGGACACGCTAGGCGTGTTCTCGCGTTCTCGAGTTTACCTTGCGTTGCTTCGATTCGCCTCAACATTTCGCCAACTCTGCACCCCCACCTTCCTTTCATGACGCGAAAAAAGAAAATCGCTTGATGAATTGTGCGCTGCGCCGAAATAACGGTATCGCGTATCCGTGACAGTGACAGCCGGCAATCTGAATTCCGTGCTGAAGTTTCGCAGCTCTTGGCCAATGCAATTCTAATAAGTGGACTGTAGCTGGCTGTTTCTGCGGAGTTTACGGAAACGGAAATGAAATGGAAAGAAGGATGGCGGGTACGAAGCTTTCATCTTTGCATCCTCTTCGGCACGAATGCAATTACAATGGAATATTAACTTCCTGATTTATAGGAAAGTTATTGTAATGACCCCGAAAATCGATTTTTAGCAGATCTTCACGTTTCAAGAGCATTTGAGTCATTTTAGACTATTTTTAGCAAAATGTTCGTGTGTGTGCGCGTGTGTGTATGTGTGTGAATATGTTATCAAATTTTTCGTTAACGTTTTCTGAAAACATAACAACGCGATCAGAATGATGAATGATGCAAACGATGTGCCCCGCTGTAACTTAGAGTTGATTAGATTTTGGTCCAGTAGTTTATTAGGTTTTTCGAAATAAGTTGATTCAACAATGCAATTTAGATGAGAGGACGTAATTTTTCACAGGACAAAATAAAAATTAATTGCTCAAATCACTTTGATCAGACCGAAAAGAGAATGTTTTTGTTCAATGCTTTTCCTTGAGAAAATGAATAATTTAATTTAACACGTTAGAACGAATTGCACGAAATTCTTCGACGAACATCAGCTTCGTTTAACATTACTTTTATTGTTTCTCCAGAAAACCAGACAAAATGACTAGTTCCTAATTTTTTCATTCAGAATTATTGAAATCATAAAAATGTTCTCATCAGAATTTTTTAAACGAACTTATTTGCCGAAGCACATTTTGCGATAAAAGTTGTCCACAGTTGATACAATCCTAAATCACTGAAACTTCTACGCGATCTTCGTTGTATCATTTTACGGGTGGACTGCCTGAATTTAGTTCCCGAAATCGTCTGCTGAATAATTCTTTCCTTATAGGAGAAGACTGCTGAAGATATTAACAATTCTCGAGATCGCTCGTGATCATCATGTGATCCCGCGGACGAATTCTCCTTTTCCGGTTTAATGCTCGAAAGTCGTCTGTCTTAAAAATTCTTTCTATGTAGTCGAGCGGTAGTTCGGATGCTGATGCTCGAGGCAGTGATCCTTTCACCAGGGAAATGCGAAGTCGTTCAGCCTCCCGCGTCTACGTCAGTTTATCTCCCATAGAAGTATGCAGATAGATGCAACTAGCTGGCACACACGCCGCATTGATTCCCTTTCCGGCGGATTTCGTATTCGTTCCCGGTACTTTCGTGACTTCTGACGAATAGCTGGAAAGAACGAAACAGTGGAAAAGGTCTCGAGATAAGCCATCGTGCCTCGCTTTTGTTTCGACGTTACGTAGTCCCGGGCGGAACTTTGTTTTTGAGGGAAATTCTACGCATTGTCCTCGGGTGTGCCGCGACGTCGTCGTCGTCGCTTAATCCAACGCTTTATCTTCTTCGACGTAGCTCCGACGAAAGTAAATAGCCGTTCGAAAATTACATTCTTCTCTCTGCGTCGTTCGTTAAATACTTTTAATTAATTCGCAAAGGGCAGATTTATTGGCATACTCTTTATCAGTCTTCGTAACTACAATATTTAATTAAACGCACCCTAGTCTTCTCACGAGGTATGAAAAAAGTTCAAGAAATATCGCGAAGTACCGACGTTTATGAATGTTGTCTATGGAGCGTTTTAATTAGGAAATACTATTACGATCTACACTGTCGACAGGCTTCTTAAACGAGTTCAATTTATCAATTAGCAAATTACTTATGGTATAAGCGTTGAGCAATGATATTATTAATGTTTCTTGCCATACATGTCTTTTTTGTATTTTTAAAAAATGTTTGCATGCTTGAAATACATAAATGTAGGATTTCCCTATTTTATACAATATATATTGGTTTTGATCGAGTTAACTAATCTTATAATACTATATTTAATAAAATAATAAAAAGGTGGAACAAAGATCTGACACAACTGTGTCTCTGCCTCGCCTTTTCTATGTTTTTATATTTAGTACATATTTCTTAGTATATTTAGTATATTTTAGTATATAATAGTATATATTTTTTATATTTTATATTTATATTCTTCTATATTTAGACCTCCCACATAAATATCTGCAATCTATTTATTTATCATTTGAAGGTACAATCTTTCGAGTCTTATCTTCAGCTTCTATTTCCGTATTCAACTTGGCAATGGAAAGAAATGTTTTTTTAGAATCGTTAATTGTGATTAAATGGGGTGAATGGATTTTTCTATGTTCCCCTGTAGCTACTGTTAGAGATGAAGTATCTATCCGAATCGTGGCTGCGAGGTTTCTTTTTTGATAAGCTACGAAATGGTTTAGATCCGATTAAAATCGGCCCCGGGGGCGATTTTGACCCCGAAACCCGGATATAGCCTTTCACGTCTCCGGTAGCGAGTCGCGAATTCCCGCAGTTACAGTTGTTCCTGTAACAATAATGCACACGGGGCGCATCGTCGGCTCGTTCCCGGTTAACGATAATACACAATGGCCAGCGGATTCTCGGAGCCGATTCGGTAGCCCTGCATGGCATTCCTGCGTGCTGGTTTTAGGACACAGAGATCCAATGGGTATGGCGACGGAGCGGTGCGCGAGATACCAGCTTCGCCTTGTAGCCTAGCAAATGGAGGCGAGAACCACTTCAAAGTTGACAGTGTGCGTGTGTGTGTGCACGTGTACGTGTGCGCACAATAGCCGATCCCGGATACACGTGTGTACGCAGCCTCTGGGGATAAACTGTGCCAATAACGCACCCCATTCTTGTCACGTTACGTAGTCAACGCATGGCTGGTCTGCAGCCGTTCCGGATTTTTAACTCCACAATACGCGTTGAAATTCGATCGACAACTTACAGTGGCACACGGCCCCGCGGAACTGTTACTGGACCGACCTTGAAATCGAATTTCGCTTATTTCGCTCTAAAGAATCCAGCTGGTAATCGCTTCGTTGAATTCTCGCGACACTGGTAATGGACAGAGGGTTCCATGGAAATCATCGACACAAATTTCTCCGACATGGTTTTCACCGACTACAGATTTGACCGCTAACTACTTTAACCGCCAACGCCGTTAACCGACAACGATTTCAGATTCGTTGTCGGTTAAAATCGTTCTTGGTTGAAGGTGTTGTCGGTTGAAGGCGTTGTCGGTTGAAGGCGTTGTCGGTTGAAGGCGTTGTCGGTTGAAGGCGTTGTCGGTTAAAGGCGTTGTCGGTTGAAGGCGTTGTCGGTTGAAGGCGTTGTCGGTTAAAATTGTTGTCTGTTAAAGGAGTTGTCGGTTAAAGGCATTGTTGGTTAAAATTGTTGTCTGTTAAAGGAGTTGTCGGCCAAAGTGATCGTCGTTTAAAGGTGTTGTCGGCCAAAGTGGTCGTCGGTTAAAGGCGTTGTCGGTTAAAGGTGTTGTCGGTTAAAGGCGTTGTCGGTTAAAGGCGTTGTCGGTTAAAGACGTTGTCGGCCACAGTGGTCGTTGGTTAAAGGTGTTATCGGCCAAAGTGTTCGTCGGTTAAAGGCATTGTCGGCCAAAGTGGTCGTCGGTTAAAGGCATTGTCGGCCAAAGTGGTCGTCGGTTAAAGGCGTTGTCGGTCAAAGTGGTCGTCGGTTAAAGGCGTTGTCGGTCAAAATGGTCGTCGGTTAAAGGCGTTGTCGGCCAAAGTGGTCGTCGGTTATAGACGTTGTCAGCCAAAGTGGTCGTCGGTTAAATGCGTTGTCGGCCAAAGTAATCGTCAGTGAAACCTGTTGTCGGCCAAAGTGGTCGTCGGTGAAAACCGTGCCGGGGAAATTTGTGTCGGTGATTTCAATAAGTCTCTGGACAGGGACCGTCCAGGAAGAAATAAGTAGTAATGAGTTGACGAGGATCTTCACAATTGGTCCTAGCTCCAGTCGAACAATCCTTCATTTAATGTAATGTGTTTATAGTTTGCTCGAAACTGTTACTGAAGCGACCTCGAAATCGAATTTCGCTTTGAAGAATTAAGTCTGAGAGAGCACAGCTGGAAATCGCTTCATTGAATTCTAGCGTCAGCGGTAATAGACATGGGCCGTTTAGGAAGTAATAAGTAGTAATGAGTTGGGCGGGATCGTTACAGTTGCTTTTAGTTAGTTGAACAAACCTCCATTTAACCTCTTGCACTCTACGATTTTCTTTACACGTACGATTATTAAAACTTCTTTGACATTTGTCATTTCCCAGGAGAAAAAGACTTTGTAAATAGACGTATTTCGTTTGCACTCTTCTATGTTTCCACTAATGGATAACTATTGATAACTAGATTGCGGATTTTTATGCGAAATAAAAAATGTTTATAAACAAATATTTCAATCTTCTTTCAATTATCTTGTTAAGGTGACATTAATACTCTTGTTAAGGTGAAATTAATACACTTGTAGCCTTAAATCTTTTTAATACCTAAACTGTTTTAAATTATACGTACACATTTTTGTCATAAATGTATTAAATTTTTTGTTTATCAGAAATTGATAACACACAGTTTTAGTGGCTTTTGTTTAAAATCTTCATCACGAGTCGGGACTCGAAATTATGGGATAAGGGGTTAGCGTGTTTTATATTTGCTCCGTACATGCAAAGCCACAATTTGATTGTTTCTTGGTTTTTATTAAGCATTCTAGATGGAATTCGTTTTGATTATTATGTTAATTCATTTAAAATATATAGTGAGAGTAATCTAACACAATGTCGTTTCCGGAAATGGGAAGTTGTATAATCGCAGATCTCTATGTTCCTTGTCGTGCACTGCGGTGGTATGTTCTCTTGTGATATGAAAAGCGAAGATATCTCGGATATTTATTATTGCATGAATGACCTCTATGAAACAAAATTGCACCAATTTATGTAAAGCATCTGCGCGCAATGGTTGACCTCCAAATGGCACTCGGAGGAGAAGTAGATTTAATGAACATTATTCCCGCCCAGTGAATTGAACGTGATTGAATTATTCAACAGTCAAAACGTTCGCTGCATTTCAATCTGTTGAATATGTTTTTACACAGACCGTTGAAAAACAACTATTATACACTGTTGACACCTTGTCTGTCACATCGGTTAAGTGTGTATGACACGATTCATCGCCAATCTTTAAATATTAATCTATGTTATAACATATATCTGTAAGCTAATTAAAGGAGTAATCAATGAACTGCGAATTTTATGCATTTATAATAATAATGAGTAGAACAAACTCAAACGAGTAATCACATTTAACGAACTCAAAACTACTTTTGTACTATTTCTAGCATAATACAATTATTTGTAAAACAAATTAATTTTTATGTCATATTCCGGTGTAACAACATTCAATAAATAAAGAAATAAGTGTATTTTAAGTTGAAATTTGCTGGGCAGTGCTATTAGTCTACGAATATGGCACAGCGACAAAATCGTTGTCGATCCGAAGTTGCTGCATCGCACACGTTGTCAATTTAGACGGGACAGTATAATGTGCTTTGTTCTTGTTCGTTTCTTGTCATGCTGATCGATCGGCCAGGCAACCACGATTTTGTCGTACGATATTCAATGAAAACGAAGCTATACACATGGTTAAATTTGTCATTGCATTAGTTTCAATATTGAACATTCATTTTGGTTTCATCATTATGATTTGTTTCTCGAAGAAAAACACTCGAACAAATTGCATGAATAATCCATGTCAACTTCTTACTATTTTCATATTGTGACGTAGTAATTTCTATTCTTTATTTTAGCGATTGTGAAACCACTAGTATCGACATCAATAAATTTTCTGTCAAATTTATTATCCCCTCTCCATTTAGTAAAAATTTTATATATATATTTTAAACTAATTTGCTTTTAGCAACATAACTGTTGTTTATTTTACGTGTATGTTGTTAAGTGAAACCGATGTTTGGAATCCCTCATATAAATGTTTCTACTTCATCAATTGTGAAACCACTAGTATCGATGTCAGAAATATTTCCCTCGAATTTATTATCCACTCTCCATTTAGTAAAACCTTTAAATATATTTCAAACTAATTCTTTTGGCAACATAACTGTTGTTTATGTCATGTCTATGTTCTTAAGTAAACTCGTTTGCCAAATAAATGGCGGTTCGATTTGAAAACGTTGATTTTCCTAGTTTTTACGCAGCATAACTAGCTATGCAATAATAAATACGACCATTTCGCGCCACGACATAAGTTTCTTAAGGATCAAATCGAGTTTATCCGCGAGCTCCATTTATTCAAACCTCGCTTGTCATCTTTTGTCTGTCGAATCGAATTTGCGTTCCGCTACGAGGTTACCGAGTTATGGAAGAGTTTTCTCGTCTTTCCGAAATCGCATTAGGAGTATTGATGCAGGAAAAGTGCAACCTGTTGCGGTAAACTCGGAACTTGGCATTCTCTCTTATAGATGATGTTTCATAATGGAGTCGATGAACCAAACCGCGCTTCTTGGAAGAAATCCACTCGCTTCGAGCCAAGAGTTATTCAATTTCAACGGGTCGCGAAGTGGAAGTATCGACAAAGCCTAACATTTCCGTACCTTTCCGCTATTCGCTGGAACATTATCGAGTATATATACTAATGCCACCTTAATATTATTCTAATCGATTTGTCACTGATCGTCCAAATTACCGATTCATTATCTCTTATGCTTTAGATTGTTTCTTTTTTCTCCAATGTAGCGTAATATTATACGATTCTATCATCTCAGTGGGAACGAGACATTTATTTATTATGATTTATACAAAAGGGGTCGTGTTATTTTAGTTCTTTTTTTTCTTATTGATGCAATTTGAATCTCAAGGGAAGAGATTATTTTGCAATACTGTACAGATGTTTCAGTTCATTTTATTGTACTACAAATATTATAAACAATCGTATACCTACTACACAACTAGTTCAAAGCTTTTCTTAAATCCTTAGCTATTTATTCTTTACAGCTATTCAGAAACGAGTAGGTCAATTTACATATCTGCACTATAAATTTGGAGAGTATTATTTTAGTCCAGTGTCAACGAAATTCTGATTACTGTAATACATGCAAACAACGTATCATTCAGAATTCACTGAATATTTGGGGAAAGTGGAACTGTGCTGAGCACTCACACCTCTCATGTTCTTTATATTTATCGTATACTCGAAAACGTTCCAGGAACAATTCCACAGAACACAGGAAAAATTGTAACTCGAAAACTGGGCCGTGGAAAGTAACTTCCGTCTCCATTATGAATCCTTTTCATGGCTCCCGGATGTTGCACTCGTTTCCGGAGTATGCTGTTTTTCAGTACAGTTTTAAATAAAGTAGCAGCACCAAAACAATTTAAACGGTGCCTGAATAAATTTTATTCAGAGTTTGTTGCAAAGAATCGAATTTGTACCACTTTGACGACATTGTTCAACAAGTTTCTGCTTGTCTAAGAGAAATCATTGATGAATTACTTCGTTCAGCAAAATATTTTTTTCACGAGTGCAGAGTCGCAACAACTTACTTGCTGATTGAATTTGTTACAACTCAGTATGTCGTTAATAAAGAAATTACTTGGCTTTTGATTTGTTTATTATTGACTGGTTATTAATGTGGTTAGTAAACTTGTTATTTATAAAAAAAATAATGTCGCAGCTTGCAATTGTTCAAAATATGTATATGTAGAATGAGGAGAATATAATATAATATATAATATAAAATATAATGTAATATACAATATAAAATTTAATATAAAATATAATATATTATACAATATAATATAATATATTTACATAGTCTCCACAATTTGAAATGAGAACTCGTTTTTTGATGATTAAAAAGCTAAAAAGGCTAGGGAAAAATTTCAAGACAGTGCGCTTTGGAAAGTAGAATCTTTTAAACCTGCAACATTAACTTCCAGCGAGCTTCCACGATAAAATAATCGCGTCGAGAGTAAACATTCGCCGAAGCAGTTTTACGTTCGCCATCCGCTCGAACTCGACGCGAACTATTTACGTTTATTTCATAAGACAAACATTCCGGCCGTGCATCGTAGAGTCGAGAGCATAATCGTGGAAGGAAACGTCATCATCTTCCGAAAACCAGCATCATGGAAGGCAACGGAGTCCCTTCGGAATGGCCGGCCTATTTGGCAAAGTGGTTCCCCTAATAAGTTCCAGAATCCGAGCGCAGCCCATCTGGACTTTTCCGCGGGCGGCTACTTACGGTTTATCTTTCCCCGCCGCGAATACCGTTCCACGGGACATCTTGGTGAGACTCAGCCGCGTACTTTGCCGGACAAAACTTACGCCAGCCCGACGACAGCGCCTGCCCATCCCCCAAAGTCCACCCCCGCTGCCTTGACACTTCGCAATTACCCCAAATCTATGGCGACTTAGCAGCGTTGCATATCGCCCGAAAATTATACGTACTTTCGTTAATTTATTGCAACTTAAGCGCCAGTACGCATCCACTCGCTGTGTAATTGCTTAATTACATCAATTAACAGACGGTGGAAAGGAAGGGACAGTCTTATACTATCTTTCGAGAAAATATCGAGTTTATCCGGAAAGAATTCTTGTTTTTATTCTTATGGAAACTTCCTCTCGAATTACTAAACTGCGGATCTTTATGCAACATACAAATTGTCTGCATCGATTGCAAGGAATATAAACCAAATTGGATGGTGTTTCTTCCCTTAATTATTTTAACAGAGGAGAAATCATATATTGACGTGTTCAATTTTAAACATTTTCCAACAATTTCGAATTTCATCTACTCAAGTTTTTTAAATTATAACTTGATGTTATTTTTAATACTAGGTTTAGAGTGCATTAAGAGTGACTATTTGAAATTACTTTATAAAAATAAGAAGAACGTATTTATTCAAATTTTTAGCCAATTTTATTATATGTGTATACCCAAAAAAAAAAATAATTTTAGAAACCGTCATTTTGACACTGAAATAATTTTGTAATTGTGTGTGTGTTGATTGTATATAGTTATTTATAGACTTCTACATCTATACACAAAAAAACTCATTGACTGTTTGACTGTCTATTACATATAAGTTGCACTTATGAAACTATTAAGTTGGTGAATACACAATCATCGAATTGTTTCACTTTATTTTAAATAAATAATTTCTCTCACAGGTCTAGTTAACCGTTGTGTATCTTATTACACTAAATTGTAAATCTTGTAAAATTATAAATTTGATTACAGGTTATTCAGTTTAAAAATTATAACAAACGTATAAATCGTGTTTTCTGCATTCTTCTCATTTGACTTGCTGGAGCTATATATATGAATCGAGACATACAGCCACATGATTACATTTTTCATTTCACTCTACTCTTCTTTTTTATATCAATCTTTCCATTTGCAAACTTTTTGTACACTTTATTCATTTTTTTTGCTCACTTTATGCTGTTTCTCTTCATATTTTGCTGGCATTTCTTCTTTCTTTCAGTGTTAGTATAGATGTTTAGCTTTCTTTTCGTTCCACGTCTATTAAATCTTGTCAAGTTGAAATTTCTTCTTTTTCGAGAAATCAATCTATCTTAGGCCGTTTAATACGTCTAGACATAGTTTTTATTAATTAATATTATTGCTTTGAAATATTTTGCCATCTAATGCCATCTATTGCCATCTAATAATGTGGTGCCCAAGGTGGTACGGAACCTACCTTAATAAACTGCGGGTTCCTTCGCGAAATAACATTAGCAAAGAGTTAAATGCGACGTTAAATAAATATTTTTAAAAAATATTATTGCTTAGGTAGGGCCATTTAAAAACTCAAGGTGACCCTCAGTTTTCATGAACAAACTTTTTCTATTGCATGTTGTAGCCGATTAAAAACTAATTAATTTTGTTCGAAACATTTCTTTTTTATCTGGCTACCGAAAGTGCACCCTGTATATTATGATTATAATTTTGCATGATATATTAGACTAGATTACACTAGATACAAATAGCTATAATAAATTTTAAAGTACACTGTTACTTTCGCTCTCTGTCACTGTTAGCCTCTGACTCCCTCATAAATGTTTCATGACCATTCTAGTATGGATGACCATTACTTTCTCGACACCTTGTGCATCGGTAGTAGGTAGATGGTTCGGAAGTCCTTTTCGTTAACGAGATCTTCGGCACAGTCGATCGACGGTGTTACACATACCTCAGGGTAAGAACACTTCTGGCGGAAGAAAAACACTTGGAGCACCGAGGCAGCGTGGCGGTTCGTTCTGCTTTTGTTCTACACTCTACAAGGGCCGGGCCGAGACGGACCGAGACGGGACAGGAAAGAAGGGCGGAAAAGAAGCCCGCGTGACAAGCATAATGGGAAATCGTTGATGGAGACATTATGCTTCCTCCATTACACACGATGAGAGCAAAGCTGCTTAAGGGAGCGACGGTGTTTGGGGAAATTGCTTCTCTCTGTGAAAAACTTGCTTCCCCTGGGATGCTGAGTCGTTTCGTGCATGGCCGATGTTCTATTATGACGTTACCGGGCTAATTGGATTTAAAAATTATTTAAATAAAAATAAATACATCATTCCACTTTCTTAAAGTTCGTCCATAAAAATTGCTAACTGCATAAACATCCAATGTCTTGTTATGATAGATTGAACTTAAATCTAGATTAGACTTAAACCTGTAGTGAACTTCGTTCATAAAAAATTAAACAGAGATTCTACAATATTAACTTTCTTTATTAATTTTCAATGACTTTTTCATAGAATTAATTATATTTATATACTTAATTTTCAGTGAATTTTTAATAGCTATGAAAATACTTGTAAGATTTTCAAGGAAAAACGTTGAGCGCATAATCTATCAATTATCTATTTCATGCACCCCATGTTTGTCGTTTAAAATCTTACAAGTATTTTCAAAGCTATTAAAAAATTAACAATCACAAAATTTCAAAACCATCTGTATGGGACTAGTAAAAATTATTTTATACTTTTCAGTCCGTTCTTAAAAACGTGGTATTTTTAAAAATTCATTTTTATTTAAATAATTATTTTCGGCTTTTTAGTCTTGTGTTAATACTTGTATCACTCTTTATTAACCCTTTTTATACTCACTAAGCTTATTGTAAATTTCACGTGGTAAACAAAGTGATGATCGCGCGGCGACGTACTATCATATACTGAGCTCCGTCAAGCGAAGTAGGTCCGTGGAGTGGGGACGAGTCAGAGTGCGCACGCATAGTAGAGAGTGGGGATCACTGAACGCGATAGCGTTTCGCGGGGGTATGTAACGGTAAAAATATTTAATTATGATTTCTCTTCAACGGATAAACTTTTTTAAAAAAAATTTTGATCATTGCATTGTCATCCAGTTCTGAGCTATGTTTCCAATTTCAAGTCTCTAGCTCATCGGGAAGTTTAAAATCAATTGTTTGTAACAAACAAAAAGACAGACAAACAAATAAGCGAGCTAATAAAAACGGTAAAATGCAAGTCACGCTGCTCTGACATGTTTCTGGCATTTTGACCTCCTCGTCTTTCCGTTAAGTTTGCGATAGTTTCAGCGCAGACGTTATCTCCTGAAAGGTGATATCAGATTCTACCGAATGTTTCCTTTTTCGTTGATCACGACCTTACGACTCGGAGAACTTCCATTCTCTTGGTTTTCTCTGGCTGCATGCTAGAGTCTTTCGACGGCTGTTTCACTATGTTGGGAGGATATTGCGTAGACAATGTATCTGGAATGGCCACCATAAAAAGATTCGATGGACTCGCGTTCGGCGATTGAACACATTACACGACCCGCAGGCTTCTCCTGTTTGTTGGAAAATTAATTCTTCAAAGAGCGTACAGACACATAGAAGACTACACTCGAAGCACTGGCACGATTGAAATGGCGGCGATTTTATCACTCGCATTAAAAAATATAGCCAATATGTGGAGTACGGTTTCATTAAACTTATTATTTGAATTGTTTATTCAGCTTCACAATAGACCTTTCATGTGAAAATTGCGACGTCAAATAAATAGAGGTGAAGTTGACTTCTTTTATTTACAATTTTCATTATTCTGTGAGCATAAATGCAAAACAGGAAAAGTTGAATTATCGAAATCCCAGTCAAATTTGTATTTATATCAATAGTATTTGAAGTCTCACCATATGTAGTGCTAATAATGTCTGAAATGAATGTAAATGTCTTTCGACATTTCAACACCCCCGATCGATTACCGAATAAATTGTCTCCCCGTAATTCCATTAATCTTCCTGCGGGGGAGAGTTAGATTTAATTAATCCCAATCAATAAGAAGCATTGATAGAATTACATGGATGAGGACCGAACATGGTTAATCATCGTTATGAACTCTTATCCAATTATTTTTTTCTAGGAAATTGAGTGGTCCCAGCAAAATGAGTGACATAGTGTTAACTTTTCGCAAAATTGTAAACCATGTTTGATTGTTTACTTTCGAAATTTTGTTATTACTGAACTGTGGATCTTTATGCAAAATAAAAATATTCTGCATTGATCAGAATAAGAATTAAAACAAATATTGATTTTATCTCCTAATGACTTTGTTACATTAAAAACAATATTACAATGTTCTTAAATTTTTCTAACGTTTTACTGTTTTATATTTCACGTTTAAAATCCCACTGGACACTGTTTTCACAACGAACTATTAGCAAGTATTATTAATGAATAAAGTACAAAGAATATAATGTAGCATACAAACTACAAAGAATGTAGTATCTCTACTAAAACTGTCACTCGGCAGACTCGACAATGCGGAGAGGAATCACATTTCGGAGGAAGTAGGGATTTTTGAAAATTCAGACGATTATGAATTTTTTAGGCACACTTCCTCGATTGTTTCTATTTCTTTTTTTTATCGTGGCTGTCCATCCGCACGACGGATCTCCTTACTGCGTTACACAATTCCCGCCCTCCGCAAAGTCGATTTCCAGTTCCTTTGCTCGTCCACGGAGTCCCGCGGAAAAGAACCGAGAAGCAACCGGCTGCCACTTTTATTCCCGTCACGTAGTAAATGCATCCGAAGCAATTTTACGGACACGTCATCCGACCATTTTCATTTTCAGACTCCGGCATTCCGGCGTAGCCATTCTCGTTGGTTTCGCGCGTGTCATAAATCATGCGTGTGCCTGACGTTTACACATCCTCGCGCGCCGACGCGCGACGCGTCCGCCCCGACTCCGCGGAATAATCCCCGCGACCGCATTGTTCCGATCGCGGCGCGTTTTTCCGACGGTCGAACCCGAGGAGTCGCGTTTCGAGTTGGCCCCGGTTAGAAGAAACCCGCCGCCTCGCCTCTCCACGAGATAAACGCCGGGAAACTCTGATATTAATTGCAGAATGCTCGGGTAGTTAGCATTCATACGTCATTCATCCGCGGTGAAAAGCGGGAGTCCGCGAGGTCGGTTAAGATGAAAAGGACCGCATGTCTGGTCTTGCAAAAAAAAAGACGAAAATTACTCCGAGTCTTGAATGATGAAACACTCGTTGGATCAGAGACCTTTTCGTTCTTCGTAATTAAATTCGAATTACGCGACTCCGCAGACTGTCGTCGAAAATGTGTTTCGTCTTTGTTGCAATTCTTCAGACATCACGTAAGTTGCAAGAATGAACTTTGAATTTAACAATATTTCGTATACGGAAACCGGGTTTGGAATTACATTAATGGAGGAATATGTACCACTGGCAATTACCGATTTTAATTAAACTTTAATGTGACGTCGTTTCCGGAAAAATTTTTGCGTGTGTTTCTAGTTGCTAATACTCCTGGTGGAGGAGTGAAAACAGCTATCATCTCAAGCAGTCTTCGTTGAAAAATAGTTGGGGGTAGGAGAGTCGTGTCAAGTAATGAATTCAACTGTACTATTTTGTTCCGTTTCCTCGTTACTTTAGTTTCCCATACATATATCTAAATATGGGAATAATGTGTGAAATATAAAATGTGGAGAAATAATACTTTTCATATTTTTATTGTTAATGAGAAAGCTGTCGGCACCTCTGGAAATATTCCATGTGCTATCTAATACTGTGATGCTCAAAGTGGTTTGGAAAACTCATCTTTTTTTGTTTAAAAAAATCCTCTTAGGGACACCCTCCTCCTCCGATGGTGGTTGGAGAGGGTTAATGTGCCTTCAGATGGAATTGGGGGGATTATCGTTGCCTAACCTTACCCAATAAACCCAATCCATTCAGCTGGAGGGGGAGGGAGTTGACTCATGCCACACTTGTTCTTGACTTTGTAATTTGTAAATCACGTTAATAAACTGTAGGTCACGTCGCGAAGTAACTTTAGCAAAGGGTTGAGAGCGACGTAAAATAAATAAAAAAGAAATAAGTAAGCTGTTATCCTTCATATCCTTAGACTGAATTTTCCTTGAGAATATTACTCTTTGATAAAATGATTGAACAGAGAAGTACGTTCTCTGTTTTCTTCATTGGTAATTGGCTTGAAATATTTTTTCTACTCATAAAGGAGGCCCTAGACGGTCAATCATTTTGATCAAACGATTGAGTCAATCGATTGACACGCGCTTCAATCAACCAAATTAAAATATAAATTACGATTTTTACGGGTTTCTAGACGGTCAATCACGCTTGACGCAATCAATTGATTCAATCGTTTGATCAAAATGATTGATCGTGTAGAGCGTCCTTAACGATCTACATTCTCAGGAAGAGATGAATATAACTACGAGGTATTTCAACTTCATATCTATTTCTGCGTCAGCGTATGCATATACCTACGTATAAACGGATCAGTAATAAAGTTAACAATTTCAATTTTACACTTTCCGGCGCGGTGGTATTAAACTAGAACAGCAGGAATCCGAGGAAGAAAATCTGATTTGTGTCGAGGATCCGGTGCAGCGAAAGCAGACTGTTTCCGTATCCTTGGGAACTCCACGGGCACAATACGATCCAGGACAAGATTTTTCGTAGCAGTTTGCCGATTCGCGTTTAATATTTCACATCACGCAATCTCTGATACGCGGGAGCCACGGAAATACTCGAGGGGAATTTGCGTTCACCGCGCTACCGTCGATATATTTTATTTACTGCCCCCGTTCCCCCATTGATTCCTCGTCACCCGAAGATCTATGGATCTTCTTCCGGTATTCTTCCATGTCTGCTTAACTTGCATGCATCCGTTCTCTTGGGTACCGTAAATCGTGTCTGCTCTCCGCGTTGCTTTCGCGCGTTTCACGTTGAAACCGAGTTTTCAGGGTACTCGAAACTCGCGATTCCTCCTCTCTTGTTATCGTTTTTCATTTCGCGTCCTTGCTATTGTCGCTTGTTCGCGTTACGGAATTATTCGTCCCGCACTCGTCTCGAGACCTTCCCATTTTGGTCCACGTGTTCTCGAAAGAAGCACCCCTTCGCCCGATATAAATTGCTTTTCCCCCAGCGCGGCGTCGCACCTTCTCTATTCTTTCTTCGTGTCGCGAAAAATTGAAGGATGCTCGTAAAAAGTGTCGATCATCGGGTTTTCGCTAACATAACCTTGATCCTGCCTTTACCTCCTCTGTCTTCCGAAAGAGACTATCACCTATGGCAAAAGTATTCTGTCGCGTGACTGTTTCTTTCAGCTGAATTATTTCTCACGTTTGTATATATAAATAATAAATAGGAGAAAATCGTTGTTTATTACATTGATATAGATAAGACTTGTGAAGGTTGTTTATGAATTCAGTCATTCAATCAATGTAAAAAAGGTCTTTAGATTCTGTTAAAAAATTGCCAGCTATTTCCTTGATCTCCGTCAAAAGTCGTTTTTCTCCATCTCCATAAAAAATCATTTTTCTGCATCTATATCAAAAACCATTATAAACTATTAGGTGGGAAAGAAAGTTCGTATCGTTTCCAAATTAAGATTTTGAAAATGGCAAAAAGTAGTTGAACAGAATGGAAAATATGTTATTGAATAAATCTATGAATAAATATCTGAATTTTAGGTTTCAATTTTAATTTACAAACGTCACGAACTTTTGTTCCAACCCAATACTGTTGTATCTTATGCGAATTGCGATTCTTATTTCACCAGACAACGTATTAGTACGTGTCTCGCATAGTGCATATAATGGGTTAACAATGCAATACAGTTTCATTGCTGCTATAGCTATTAGACCGCAAGATTATCGTGCGAATATTGCACCACAAATTGCTAATAGGTTTCAGTCAAAATTGCCTTTGTTAAGGAATCAATTATTTAGCAGTATCATGACGTACAATCAGGGCCGGAAAAGAACTTTAGAGGTCCTAAGCAGTTAAAAAACATAGCAACCTAATAATAGACATTTTAGATCAATAAACTAAAAACTGATTTTAACTTTTTTAACTGAAGTTACAGTTTTGTTCGCTCGCTACTGATTTTCATCTTTTCACTCGTACACATATGCACATAAATACTCAGCAATGTCATTACTACGTAAAGAATGTAGAACTTAAAAAATTTCTACTTATTTGTAGTCATTAATATCTAAAATGATTATTTTCTCCTTTCTAGTGCATTCTTATACAAGCATGGTTTTTAAAAAGTTTTTTTTATGGATTACTCCGTCACTGCGATTAAAGTAATGTTACTCCACTCGAAATAAGTAAGTGCACTGCACTGCAGAAGTATATTCTTTCGATTCTAAAACCGGCAAACAGAGAATGTTTTTCTTAAACACAATTAGAGTCGTTGAACAATTAAACTATTGAATGCCACCCCGTTTAAGAGTTCGTGTCCCCCAACCCCCTATCGTAAACACTAAACTCGCGATTCCGTTCGTTTCAGGGGTGAATATACACTTCATTGTTCCCGCCACGGTTCTCTAAATGGGAGCCGTGAATTGTTTATTGCACATTTCACGGCGGAATTGAATCGCAAATGCTTTTATCGTGACAGTTTCACAGAAAACTCTACTCGATCAATTTTTCCGCCGAAATATAGTTGAGCATTTCGTGATGATAAATAATTCATGATATACAGGGTGTCCCGCGCAACTGGAACAGGCTGTACCTCCTAAACGGTTGGGAATGTATGTATATGTTATAAGTAAAAGCATAATATGCGACTAATTTTATGCACTGGTGCATCAGAAAAATGCAACTGCACTTTTATTTTAAACGGAAGCCTATGTTTTTGGCTGCAGCAATCGATGCAGTTTCTTGTGCTCTACATAAAAGTACTAACATACTTATATCCTAAATTTATTTGTTAGGAAGTTATCGGAGCTAAAAGTTCTTTGAATTAATTCGGTCTCTCAGGAAGTGTTCCGGAGTACTCACGTTATGTTCCATTATAATTCAGAGAAATTTTAGTTGGACAATTGCGTGGGACATCCTGTATAATAAGACTTTAACTCAGAAAATAATCACTTCTACTTCAAGACTGTTCACATCCCAAAATGGCTTAGTTCCATATATCCAATAGTTATTCTGAAAAAAATTCTTAAGAATCACTTGGTTTCACTATCGTTACACGATAAGACCCCCTTAGAGGTCGTTTTATCATTATAATTGTTTTTTTTTAGTATAACGTAGCTAGTTTCACACTGACAAGGAACGATTCCGTTCAGCACCAATCCGACAAACATTCTTTAACGTAAAGTTTTCTGTAGCAATTCTCAAGAAAGAATTGCTTCTTTTTAGTAATTTTTTGTTTACACGCATAACAGTTTCAAATTTTTTATTAACAATTTCAAATTTGACCTTCAAATTTAACTTCGAAGGTTAAACACGAAGCTGTGTTTAACGTTCCTCTTTAGAATGAACCCTAAACCAGCCCAAAGAATGATCAAATAAGGACAAAAATCCTGACATCTACAAATCCATGTTGTGGCTCAAAATCTAAGTAGATCAGACCTAATAACTTTAGCGAAGAGTTGAGAGCGATGTAAAATAAATTAAAAAAAAATGTAGTCAGATTTTAGTTCCTTGCATAATTCCCCTCGATTTCCTCGACCTGGTGACACTGGCGTAAACACCCTGTATGTGTTCACACTATTCGATCGTGTCAACACAGACGCGGAAAACGGAAAAAGTATTGTTAAAGTATTATTCCACTGAACGGAGCCGTTCCATGTCTGAGCGGATAGTATAATAAATCGGTCTTATGTCGTTATTTTCTCCGTCGCGAAGTTGTATCAGTCTGCACAGGCTGCACTGCGCCTATTCGCTCTGTGTATTTTATTGTTTGCGACCGAGATGCTCACCTCACCACGGTCTCGAACGATTGTTGCGTTCTGTAATCATGCTTCTGCTCGGTTTGTGGCGCGGAATGGGAACAGTACTGTCATCACTGGGACATATCGCGGGCCGCACTTCCGGCAAGCACGAACGCGACTGAAAACCATGGAAAATCCGATTATTCGTATCGACGTGTCGCGGGGGAAAGGAGGGACCGCTTCGCAATTGGATCTCCAAATCCGCGACCGCATTTGCGGCGAAATTACAATAACGCGCTACACGTAAGTGGGAATTTATTGCGGCCGGTTACACGTGTAAGTTCGTCGTAACCAACCACGCGACTCCAAAACAACCGAAAAGCTGTCAACGAAGCGATGGAGTGTCTCGGTTATCTGTAGTTGTCAACCGATTTTCACGATTTTCAACATCACCAACAGACTACGGATAAATATTTTGTTTTTTCGACAGTTACCAATTAATAGAAATTAGTTAATGTTATCGGCGCACAGGTTCGATCCAAAAGTAAAAAAGAAAGTAATTTTGCAATTTATAAAATTTTCCTCAACGTTTCGATTCAAGTATGGATCATCTTTAAGAGAAATTTTGCGTCTGAAAAGTACTGAATATTGTACTAAGTGTTTCACAAGATCAGTAATCACCATAAAATAATTTTTTACCGTAATTCTCCACCTTAATTTTAACAAATCTGGTATATATATAGTAAACTAAGAATGTCTTTTCTTACTATGTTTGTTTATATTTATTTTTCTGAAAATGTTGTTTTAATTTTTCTTTCCCTTAAATAAAACACAAAAACTGACCTTCTTTCAATTCTTTTCATCCAAATTAAAAAAAATCATGCAGTGACGGGTTAATGTACGTAATGCGGAGTGCTTAATTTTTTTTATTAAAAAGACAAGACGAAGAACTTTCTTTGAGAAAATCGAAATGTCAAGAACTCTGTATTATATTTAGGAAACAATTGCATACTAATGAAGGCACTTGCTCAGAAGTTAGAGGACCCCGGTTGGACATTCATGACAAAGTACAGAAGAATTTTCAAGGAGAAAGTTGTTAAACTTCCTTACACGTACGGTTAGAAATTACCCCGGGGGGTGGTTAAAGAATGAGAATGTCCCGATTATGAGTTTTACGAGCGACGTAGGAGGTCGAACGAGAACACTCTAGCCAAAACTCGTTGGAAATTCCAATAATGCTAACGATTTTCTCCTGGACAAATGAGCCACCGGTATGCGCGCCGGCATCTCCGTCAGAGTCGCCTGGTTCTGAGATCCTCCTCCTTATCAAATTCCTATCTAATTCGCGAAAATATGCTGTGCTCACGGATAACCCCTCTGTGGACTATATTGGCAACTCCTCTAGAACGCTCCATGTCATTTTAAAATCCATCGCGATACACGCACAATCTCTGACCAAAGCATAGTTTCACGCGAAACGCTGCCAATATTTCTGCGATTACACAGAGTCATCTGTGACTAGCGGAACAACCGAAAATGGGATGATTACACGGAAAAAATAAGTAAAAAAACAACAAAATCTAAATTACTAAATCTAGCGTTAAACATGAAAAGTAGAATTATATGCATATTAATTTTTATATGAAATGAAATATGTAAACTCTTCATTTTTTCCCTAATCAAAGAGCAACTCTTTTCACTTGTGAAAATGATTAATAATATATCAATTTAATATAAATATAAATTCATTAAAATATATTTGATATTTGCCTCTGAGGCGCCACTAAAAATTTCTGTCCTATTATTAAAAATATTGTTTACATTATTAGATACGTCGGTATCTAACCAATTACTAAACATTTAAGTATTGTATCTAGCAAATTTAAAAACTCGTAGAGAGTGCAAATATTCTAGATCAGAAGAAACGTTTGATTTTTTAATTGAAATAGCTCCGAGTGCAAAGGGTTAATCTTATTTGCCTTTCGTTACTGTCTTCGTATTCATCGAAAATTCACGCTGTTGTAAGGATGTACAAATGTGACAGGAAATTCAATTGCATTTGAAAGACGGTGCAAGTAAAATGACGAATGTGATATGTGCAGTGAAGGGGCGCGAGTGTTGTAGCCGTTCAAATATTTGCCATGGGCAATGGATGTGTGTCGTAATGAAGCGATCTGGAACGTGGGCAGCCTCGGTATTTATGCGTATAGCCGCGTCGTGAATTAGCATCGCAGGCTGTAGAGGTTGGATGAGATTATTCGGGCACCGCGGAACAATTCCCCGAATGGTTTACAGGAAAGTCATTTTGCGGAATAAGAGTGTTCTCGAATCTGCTGGCGAAGATAAGGGTAGATTACGTATAGGCGCAGTGCTTAACTTCTTCCATATAACGTTCCACACCGTCGGGGAACGATCTCGTTCGTTGAATTTTTATGGTTTGTTCGCCGTACCAGCTGTAACGCCCTAGGAACTACGATAGTATTATTACGTCCGGAGATCTTAAAATATTGCCAGGCCGTATATTTCATGTAAGTGGGCGATTTCGCTGCCTTAGACAGAGGGAACCGGGCCCGATCGAACACGCCGCATTTATTCCGTTCCGTTGCAGCTCGTTTCAATGTGACCACCTCAACACACACCAGAGTCCCGAACTAAGGTGCAACAATTGAATCCAGCAAAATTACAACCGTTTAACCCTACTAAATCACGTGTCGATCTTGTGAACTCACGATACCCAAACCATTACGGTTTAAGTATTAATCCTTAGCACTGAATTATTTTTCAAATTTCTTGCCAACAAACTTATCTTAAGCAATTTCGTTTACTAATTATATTAAATATAGCTCTCAAACTTTGTTGGAATTTATATTTGTGGAACTTATATTTATGTTTAACTAAAAAACATAAGTAAAGGTAGGACCAAATACGTATAAGAAATTTAGTACTCCATGCTTTTATTCATAGTCACCTTTGCTAGTACATTTTAGTATAAGCGTGGTCTTTAAAAAGTTTTTTTTATATATTTTTAATTATAGCTCTCAAACTTCATTATAATTTAAATTTGTTTTCAATTAACAAATAAAAAATTAAATGAATAAAGGGAGAACCAAATGCAAAGGAGTGTAAAGGGTTAAAATCTGTTGGAAAAGCAAAATTCATATTCTATTACAATTTTAACCCTCTTAAGGAGAGGTCACAGTGAGTAGAGTGAGTAGAGTAAAATTAAACATATCCATGTCCGAGAGTTTTTTACAGTACTCATTATTTATCAATATAATTATCATTTAATTTTATAATATCTAGAAAATATCTGGATATTTTCAAATAACTTCGTTTTGTTAAAGAAGAGTTATGATTTGTGATCGTAGATGACAACAGTTTTTTCAAAAGATAGTTCTGCGTGACTGACAGGTTAACGGCTGTTCTAGACGCATGCAACTAAAAAATCAAACAATTCTGTATCTGCATACAGCGTGGTTATTGTTCGAACTAGAGTAAGAAAAAATGAAACCGAAAAATATTTCGAGGAAAAACATATTTGCGATGCTCGAATTTTGTAAATAGTAAAGCGAATTCCATTACAGAATATTGAAAATATCTTCTATAATTCCTCGTGACATAGTCGCACGATTTTTCATATTATCCAACAAAATGTATCAAAAATTGTTGTATGCAAACAATAGTGCTTCAAGCAGAACGTTTTAAAAAAACTGACGACCAGGTTTACCATAAAAAAAAGAATCTATTAAAATGGTGAGAATAAAAAGTCGTTGGCATTTCGAATTTAAAGCTTTTGATTTTCACAAAGAATTGGCTGTCCTTTGACGTGTGTAAATAGATTTTCAATCATTTTACCAAATTTTTTACGATTATAATTACTCGCGTAATACGTGATTAAAGTTTCGTGCATGAAAGAGAGCGGAGAACGGAACAGAAACAAAGGCGGAGAATCGAAACGTCGAATCTAAGTTCAGAGTCACCAGATGAGGGAAATTGATTTGAATTGAGGGGAAGGAGTTACCACCCTCTCTCTGTCAGTACCGGATTAGTCACGTGACTAATTATATGAATCACTCGATTATGTGAATTAACTTGGTATGGACTCTGACTATGGAGTCAGAGTTCTACTGTACTACTCAGTAATTACACTACACACTGATTACTCAGTTTCTAGCGATTAAATGAAATGGGCAGTTCTCACATTGAAAACAGAAGGAAGACTGACTTGTCTACAAGGAATACCTTCACAAATATGTTCCGGAAAATTCATAAATAAAGCAGTCCATAGTCATAAAAATCATTAATTTATAATTCTGGTAAGAATGGCTCTTTGTCCGACGGGTAATTCAACAAAGAATTCTTTCACTTTAGCACTTGAGCGCCCACGATGATTACATTCATATACATAGTTTAGCGTGATTTGTGAAAAGTTTTTTTAATACATTTCTTTTATTTTGTACTTTTTAGTCTTTACCATCGAACATATTTAGTAAGGTCCACTTACCGAACAGAAATAAACTGAGGTCCTAAGTAAACTGAGCTCCTTCGCTGCGTAATGGGCCAGTGGAGCGGGGTTGGAGTTGGAGTAGGGATCGCGCGGAGTGGGGATCGCGCGGAGTGGGGACCGCTGCACGCGATGACGTACTACTTACAAAATATTGTTTAAATTCTAAACGCAGTCATTTTTAAAAAAAATTTCAAGTCTCTAACTTATCGGGAAGTGATTAAAAATTCGATTTCCAGATTTGATGCATACACAACAACGACAACTAGGCAAGCTAATATAAGCGTGGTAAATATGATTACAAACAAATCAAATTTCATTTCATTTAGAATGAAACGCGTAACATTCATATTTGTTAGATGTTATTAAAAACCTTCATCACGAATCTGGTTCGTCAAAGTACGGCGAGGGGTTAATCTGGCTTTTTTCTTCTTTTTCAATCGCTATCCTTTTCTACGATCGGCACACTACAAATAATGTAGCATCTCTACCAAAACTGTAGCTCGGCAGACCCAACGATACGATAGTTACGGAGAGTAGATCCTGTTTACAATCGTTATTAAAAATCTGGCTGTGAAACGAATTGGATATGGCATTTCTGGTTCGGGCTTAATCACGCCATTCTTTCCGGCCGCGTAAATAGTAACAATTGGATCGCGTAAAGTTGGACTGAGCCACACTTATCAAGTCGTTCGTAGCCATCGCACGTGGTTTCTCTCCGGCTAATAAACGACTTCGGGGATTTGGCTCGTCCCGGCTCCCTCCAGTTCGCGTCTAAACGAAATATTCTGCCGCCGTTCCGCAGAAAAGCATTACCGAAACGAATGACGGCGTCGTTCTTTTTCTCGCCGACCTATACACGTCAGTCCGAATAAAAGACAGTAGATCGCGGATCATCGATCGATGCTTGTCCTCTTTGCTACGGAATCCATCGACAGCAAAATGCCGGTTTTTCAGCCAATCAATTGACGCGTCCATTTCTTTTACTTTTATCTTCTCCCTTTTCTTTTCTTGACATAAATTGTCTAATTTATTTTGATTTTGATTAATGTCTTTGTTCGCACAGTTGTCTTGAGCAGATCGTGTCATTAATTCCTACATTATTGCAGTCAATATTTAGCCATGGGAGAATACATTTTTATACAACATAAATATAAATTTTCCCTTTTTCCTAGTGCATTGTAAACGCAAAATAATTCTAATCATTGTCATTGTAAAGTGAATCGTACGTATTATTATGCAATGTTACTTTAATACTGAACGACTTGTCAAATGTAACATAATTTTTTACGAAACAAAATATTTACAATTTTCCCGATCGATAATATCTGTATTATTAATAATTTATTTTAGGTTTATGTTTACTATATATACTTATCGTTAGAAGTTGGAACAGTATTCATCTAAATTAGAAACATTGACGATGATATTCAACGAAAACATTCGTACAATTAATTTCAGTGAACATACTATAAAATAATGCTGATTATAATCACATCCTTATGTACTTAATAAAAGGGTCGTTTTCCTTACCACGTGACAGTGTTTTTGGCACTTGACTCGTCGAGGAATTTAATATCAGACCTCGTTACAACGATTAATCGCGCTGCTCGGACGACAACGGAATTCAACTTTCTGCTCGTTCATTGCCGCTTGCCTGCGGAATGATTAGGTACTCGGGAACTCGTGATTGTGATATTGATCGATTTTTAAACTAGTTTACTCAATGTCTCCTAAACCTGTTATGAAACATCAGCAGGTGAAGTTACGTCCCTATTGAATTCGTGTAAAATGCATGGAAATTTCCCTCTTTTTTTAAATTACTTTAAGTACACCGTTGCTTGTTAAGTATGTTGCAACATTCGTGGCAAGTTGTCTATCGTTTTATAAATCTTATGAAAAATTAGACTAAACTTTGTCTTGTAAAGCATATGTTTTGTATAAACAAATTCACCATCAATTTGATAATTAATCTTCGGTGGTTATACATATGTTTTAATAAACTATACAAATGGGACTTTAGCTGAAGATTTGCAAAAATCTTTTATTTTATTTTGACATAGTGTACAAGTATTAGGTACTATAATAAATTGTAACCAGTCAAATACACTATGATCTTATTTTTAACCAATAGCTGTCCACTGTATATGCAAGTCTTAAGTAGTACGAGTTTATCTTGTACTTTTCAAACAAAACTAGCAAAATACTAGCTTTGCTAAGTAAGTATTGAAAATTTATGAAACTGAGGCTTGCCTCTACAAGACTTTTCGTTCCACCGAGTATTAAGTCCATTTTTTCGTCAATGTAAGTTCCCTGATTTTTTAATGACTTCGCAATTAGCCATCCTTCATCTCCTCGAGAGCTCGACGTATTCGTCAACTGTTCTCAGTATTTTTTTTAATGGTAATTCTGTTCACAGTGGTAGGGTACCTCTCGACAACTCGAGTTTGCACTTCACTGTATTTCCTTTCAGATTTATGTTGCAACTAAACTATTCTGGTCTGTTTAAACATAAATTCTGACTTCTTATATTTTTAGAGTTACGTTGATAAATCATCTTGATTTTCATTCCTTTAGTGTCTATTTGAACTTTGTACACTTTCAAATTTATGGTGAAAAATTAAAATTCGATATATGTAACCCGTTTCCAACAAATTGTGTACAAAATATTTATTGTATCATCGGAATTACAGACGGTGCTTCAATGTCTACATTTATGTGGACCGTTCCGTATAACTATTTCCTTCTTCCAAGGTAATTATTAAAAATTCTTTGCTGTGAAACTTCTGGGTATTTTTTTCGTATCGCGTTTCATCGTCGCGAAATTGTGTTGGAATATTCAATTGTTTTGTAACGTCCAAAAAATAGATGCTTTGCCAGCCATTATATTGGATTTCTCGTGCGATCGCCATAAAAAAATGTACAATCCATTACTACCTCGCTTTCCGACCGGTTTTCAATCCAGAAACAAATTTCCATTTTCCTCAAACTCAATTTATCAACCGTACACCAATACCAGGTAACAAAACGGCGCATCGAACCGACGCGATTGACGTCGAAACGATAACTGGCGAACGATATTCCCGTAGCAACGCGATTTCCGGTGACAACGGAGAGAGATAGAGAGAGAGAACGAGAGCGAAAGAGAGAGAGAGCGAGTGGCTAGCAACAATTAACGAACATTATGACATTCGAGAAAATCGGGCACTGCGTATTTCTTCTTCACTGTATCAATCTCCTGAAGAGTAACTTTTGCGATGCTGTGTTCAATCCATGCTATGATGTAGCGATTAAACATTTAAAAATACTGTCATTCCAATTCTATATTTTTTATACAATTTAATCGTTTATCTTGCCATCTTACTTTATCATCTTATCAGATTATTCTAGATTTAAGCACTTTAAACGTATATCTTAATCACGTCTGTTAAATCGAAATAGAATCTAGTACTAATAAATAGTGCTACTATTTATTACGAACGAATTATAACCACTTTCAACATTAAACAAGTCGTAAGGCAACTGGTCAATGCAGACTACAATCAATGTAAGCTGAAAGCATTAACCCTTAGCACTCGAGTGGCGCCTCTGAGGTGTCACTAAAAATTGCTGTACTATTACAATATTAATTAAAATATTATTTACGTTATTAAATATATTGGTATCTAATCAATTACTAAACATTTAAGTATTGCATGAGGTATTATATTAATTTCATATCAACCAAATTTAAAAACTCATAGAGAATGGAAATATTCTAGGTCAGAAGAAACGTTTGATTTTCGAGTTAAAATAATTCCCTGTGCAAAGGGTTAATTGAAATTAATTTTACTGAACCAATTACTAAACATTTAAGTATTGCATGAAGTATTATATTAATTTCATATCAACCAAATTTTAAAAATCATATAGAACAGAAATATTCAAGGTCAGAAGAAACGTTTAATTTTCGAGTTAAAATAGCTCCGTGTGCAAAGGGTTAATTGTAATTAATTTTATCTAACCAATTACAAACAAGGTTTAACTGACCTGTCCCGTCTCGATTTTTTAAGAAAGAATTCTAAATACCCCATCGCATGATCCACGAAAATAAGCAACGTCATAAACAAACAAATATGCTCCATTAGTCGCAGCGATTCAGCAATGAAATACCACAAAATCCCTTTTTAAAAACAAACCCTAAAAAAAGCACTATTACAAACACGTGTAGTCCACCAATCGCATCAATTTCGGCAACGAATACTAAAAAACAAAAACTCTTATTCAACATCACAGTGCCATTCTCGCCGAGCACTGTAAGATCTCGCCTCGAACTAGAGTAGACCATGTTTGGTTCTGGAGGACCACGATGTCTCAATTCGTTGGTCGCCATAGTGTGTGTGTGGTCCGGGACGGCAACATAACTCGTGCGAGAGACTACTTTGCAAAGTCCATCGACCCGCGTCACAGCGAGAAACTAGTGTAGCCGGGCGTTCATTAACATACAAACGTGGTTGGTCGCGTCGCGGGTGCAACGACGTCGACGAGTAATTACGCACGCCTAACGCGCTCGTGTATCGTGACACGAAGGTGGCCGGTACACCCTGTACGAGTCTCTACGCGAGCGTCGCGTACCTACAAGCTACGTGGTGTGGCGCCTCGGCGTGTGCACGTAGGCAGGCACGCGGCTCGATGTGTCGGGAAGAAAGAGCGAAGAGAACGACAGAGGGACAGGAAGAAGGGTGGCGTTGGTGGCGGCGATGGTGGTGGTGATGGTGGTGGTGGTGGTAGAGGTGCTGGAAGGGGTTGCGAGCGTAGAGGGATGGGAATGTAAAAGAGAAAGAGAGTAGACCGGTCGGTATATATCGCCGAGGATGGCAGAGTTCGAAGGTGGAGGGTGTCGAAGAAGGAGAGAGAGGGGAGGGGGATAGATAGTAGTAGCGTCGTCAGTATCTACCTGCTGCACCGCCGCCGGTAGTCGAGGAGGTAGACGAAAGGGGGTTGCTCTCCACCTACACAAGAGAAACGGTGTGCCGGGTAGGGTGGGGTAGGGAAGGGTGGTGGCAATGGATAGTAGCTGAAGGGTAGAGAATCCGGCGGGTTGGCGAGGCGGTCGCTGATGGTGGTCGTAAGGATGGTGGCGGGTGATAGTGGTAGTGGCGCGCGAGGGTAGCTGCTGGATCAAGTAGTGGTGGTGATGACGGGCCGATAGTAGTAGTAGTAGTAGTAGTAGTAGTAGTAGTAATAGTAGTAGTAGCAGGTAGCAGCACCGGCACAAGCAGCAGAGGTAGTAGCCGTAGCAGCAGCACCGGTGGTGGCAGCCCGCTGGTGGAGGAGAGGGTGCGGCATCCTCGATGGTGGTTGTGTTGTCGGTGGTGGAGGAGGCATGGGTTGGTTTCAGTGTTCGCGCGGCCGCTCCCTGTCGCACACGGACGACTCACCCCGACGCTGCCGGCGTCGCGACGCTCCCGCAACCGCCGCCAAAAACGTGCTCGCGGAAAATACGCTAGCGCCGTTTCCCCGCTCGAGGATACTCGTTTCGCTGACTACGCTCGCGGACGGTCGCTCACCGCTCGCCGGTCGTACCTTTACGTCGCGAGTCCTGCTCGGCTCGCAAACTCGCCGGGTCGCGTCGATCCGTGTGTGGAACGCGTAATAATACGCTGCTGCGTACAGTTCTTATTTTCCTGTGTGCGCCTCGAGCCGCTAGACACGTGGGACTCTCTCGCGGAAAAGTGCACTACGCCGGACGAACAGTTCCACCTGTGGATAATTCTCTCCTGGTGATCCTTCTTAATCACGTGACTCAATTGTCGAGGATCAAACCATCGTTCCGACGTGCGCTCGGTTCTTGTAATCTCTGTGATCGAAGTGCTGGTTTGTGCTTCAAGATACGTCACTTGCACAAGACACCGGTTTCTTCCCTGTCTGTTGCGATATCTACATGCATATCAAATCTGCCTGCTGTCAATTAAGACCTTAGCTACCTCGCTGCTTGCAGTGCAAATTTCAGTGTTCAGAATATATCTGATATATTCTTTCCTGTCACCTTGAATCTTCGTGTATACGTCGAAAGTGTTGACTCCGCCAACGTTTACGCTCCCATAGCAATTTCGTTGTTCTGATTGTGAAACGTTTTTCGTGTCAGTATTCGAGATACGTCGGTTTTCTTCCTGGTCCAGTTCGACGAGTTTTCGCACAACGAGCGAAGTAGCTGACGCACAGATACGTAGCAAGTGTTCGCTGTGCCGAGATTCTGGTTATCAGTGCTAACTAAGTAACCTCGTACAAGTACATATCAAGGGTGGTCGCGATTACGGTCACACCAACAAGTGTCTTAAATCAACAAGTCGAGAGTAGCAAGGTCGCGGCCGGTGACCGGTCGCGTAGTTCTGCTGGCGCGGTTCAGTCGAGGACGTTAGATCGTCGGATAGCATAACAGTGCCAGTGATAAGGGAGTTAGCTGGCTCGGATAAGATCGGAACAAGCCGAGACCGGATAATAAGGAGACATCGGTGACACGATCGAACGAGGTGGGGAGCCGTTTCACGAGCCACCTACGAGCGGAATCGGCTTCGATAGCCGGCTAGAGGAGACTGAGATAGATGCCAACACGTGCCGCAAGCCGTTTCTGAAACGCGTGCGCTGCTTTCGTTAATAATTGATGCTTAAAGTGAGCTACACCAGGCCCACGAATCCCGTGGACAGCGAGAGGAATTTATTACCGAGCGTTGTCAGTTAGCTTGTGGTCCAACCTGACTACGTGTCCTCTGTATTAGAAACCTTTGCGAAGAGAGTATTTAAAAGCTCTACGAATTTTTCGAGGGCTTGGATCGTCGTCGAGACATATTTCTAGAGGAAGAGACTGAAAAGTAATGGCAGTCTTATTTTGAAAAATCGTTTCAACGATAGGTCCTGAAGTACATATCAAACACATTGATCCCATCGAATTTTTCATAGCTGCGTGATCCATTGACCGAACGATAAATGGCGTAGACCCGACTCTTCAACCGGTGTAAACGTTCCGCGATAAATCTCGGCGAGCAGAGTCCGTGAAATTCGCGTGACACGAGGGACCGTCATCCCACCGGTCGAACGACGTTAATTATTCCTGCGGAAGGATGCATGATAATCGTGGTATACGGAAGTCGGTCTACACTCCTCGCGGCTAGCTACCTTCCGGAACGCATCATTAACCGCTACGGATCGAAGACAACGAAACAACATTCTTCATCCGATAATCATCATCGATCTAGACCATCATCTATTCCATCGATACACTTTTGTAATATCTTCGCGTGAGACCACCTGTGATTCTAGTGATTTTCTTTTTCTGACAAAGAACCAAGCTTTTCGAAGTGCAGCTTCAAGTGATTTTCCTTTTGTTTTTGCCCAACAACGACCTAAGTGGAAACTCTCTCTGTGTAGGCATCATCAATTCACAGGCTTGATACGCGTTTTTTCGAATCCTCGTGCCGGATCACCTGTGATTATAGTGATTTCGTTTTTCACCCGACGAGAGGACGACCTAAACGGAGATAATTCCGACGAGCTTCGACAAACTTGATTCCGAGGAGCAATCAACCTCCGCGAATGATCGTTTAACGTGAAGAGTCGATTCCCACGAACGAATCGAGTTCGAGGATATCGAGCCGCGGACAAGAAGGGACCCTCGAACGATCCTGCTCCCAGCGACGAATTCGATCGTACAGATGTCGTCGATCTTCAGGAGACATTAAGAGCCGCCCCCATTCACTCCCTTCGCGCGCAGCATCCCCCGCCCAGGTCGTACGTATCTCGTCCTCGTCGCCCGTCATCGAATTCCAATTATGTCGCAGCACAGGAGAGGCTCCATACATGGCGGTAGTCCCGTTCCTGGTCATCCGGCCGCGAACGTCATGCCCGTCTCCGCCTCTCATGAGGTACAAACTAGGGGGATACCTTTGCCTGGAATGGTACCATCGCGCTCGATTCACGGCAATCCCATGCACGGGAATCCGATCCACGGTTTCGTCAACCCTCTCGGACCCGCCGGTCTCGTTCATTCTCCACCTACGCATCAGACCGTCCTCTCCGGAATTTCTCATCATTCGCCAGTCCTTCACCAAGGTATATTAGCGTGCGTACCGTCACGTTGCATCTCGTCGTTTACCGAGGATACCTTTGCCCTGTACTATCGTGATTTCCGAGAACGAAGACCGCTGGTGGACCGCGATCGAGGATCTACGCTCCGGGACGAATAGACAGCAAATATCAAAATTGATATCTGTTCACTTTAGTAAATAACTATAAATTCAATTTTTTTATTGATAAATATCCAGTGACCTCCACTAATATTCGGATACTTTTTAAAAGACGACAACATTTTTAATATTGAACTAGACCATTTGAATTGGTTTAGGAAGTTGGAACAATTGATTTGATAAATTCAATTTTTCACTGAAAAATATCCAGTGACCCCCATTATTATTCGGACACTTTTAAAAAGGCATTTTTAATTTTTTTGCGAAGTTGACACAACGTGATTCAAATTTTTGAAAAAAATTGAAAGTTGTCGGAATTGCAGAGAAAACACAAAAAATTCCATTTTACTACTTTTTTTATGTGGGCTTATATTAAAAATTTAAGAAATGCATTGTGTAGAGCTGTATCAATTATATGCACTGTTTCATCGAAATCGGTTGATGCGGAAGAAAACGATAGGCATTGTGAGCCCAGTTGTAGTAAGCACAGTTATAGGCCGAAAATGGTTAAAATCTACAATTTTCACCATCTTTAAACGTTTGTATAGCTCATTGCAATGTCGACCGATTTCGACGAAATTTTAATACATTTAATTGACACAGATCTACGAAACATTTTTAAAATTTTTGCAAGTTTTTAACTAATTTCTCTTCACACCCTGTAACCAACTAATTGCTTTCGTTTCCCAAGCAGGTTAAAATCGTACAGTAAAATACTAAAAAAGTCATCGTGTTTTTAAGAGTGTTCGAATGTTAGTGGGAGCACTGTACATGAAAAATAAGTCCTAAAAATGGTCATTTTTCATTTTCAATTATGTTTTACAGAATGCATGTTTCTTTTTCTTTCATTTCTAGAATTCTGTTGAAGTAAATATTGTGGATGACTTATTCAATACGACATTATACATACAAGCATGTCCAAAGATGTTGACATATTAAAATATTCATTCCCTTCAATTTATGGTGAAAAATGGGAAAAAATAGATGTTGTGCAATCTGTTCGTCCCCGGGTGTACCGAAGGTAGTTCGCTTTCTACCCTTACTAGCCAGCCGGTGGATTGTTCTCGAACCGAGTTGCGTTATTTGAGTTACGCTTAGACGATTCTACACCCAAGCTGTACACCATGTTTAAAGTTGGCCGCATCGGCGACGTATTTGGACGGAGGATGAGATGTAATTGTCTTGAGTAGAGATTACACGGTTCCGCCTCGATTCTACCCGAAGAGAACTGCGGGAATGTGGAACGAATCCTCGTGGAAAGTTGAAATTTTGGGGTGGTGTCTTCCATGTGTGATTAAGACCCGTGTCCGTGAGTCGTGAGTCGTGACCGTGAGTCGTCGGGAAAATTACAGTTAATTAAGCATGCTTACGTACGTCTACCAGCAATTCAATATTTAAATCAACAAATTCTGAGCTTTGGTATTAACAAACCATTTACTGACGTTCTGTGGAAATTAATTTGCTTATTGAAATTATATTTTAAAAGAAACATTCTTTCTTCGATCTTCTGCAAATACGGTGTAACTAAACAAATAAAATTTTTCATTAAGATTGTAATAATAACCGTAAAATAAAACATTTATGATCGTGTTTTATTCACGTTTTAAATAATTTAACTGACAAGTTAATCAGCATCCATAAAATATGCAAAATGTCTGTTTTCATTTGAATATTTGACGTTTAAACGTTGGATATAGACTTTTATGATTGAATCTACATCAATAATCGTGTAATCAACCGAACTGTTATGAGAAAATTACATGAAGGGTGATATCTAAAAATGCCATAAACATCTACTGAACATAAAATCTTCTGAAATTATTGAATATTATGATATTAATGTAATATCATTTTGGTTTATCTCTCCGTTAATGACAGTGACCGCTTTATCATTTTCGTGACAGTGGAAAAGCGAGGGGGTTAAAATCTCTCGGTAAAAAAATGGTAATTTGATGCGTGAAAAAGATGTGAGAAGTTCTAAACTCAATTAGTGCTACATTATCTCAGACAATTAGTATTTTTTAATCATATAAATATAATAAACGGATGGCAGTTTTATTTTGTTTTCTGTTTATTGAAACATTCAACAAGGGTGCGTTTCTGTTGAATTTTTGTTCACTTGCAGTAACGTATGCCCATACAAAAGCTAAAATCGAAAAATCTTCTCGAACCTTTCAATTTCACTATATCTGACACGTTTACGTATGCTCCAAAGTGTAAAAACTCGAAAATCTACATGTTATATTTATCGCTTTTGCAGCTTACCGTTTCGTTTCTTTCGTTGTATATTTCGTTCTATATTCACCTGCCTGTTATGTGGAAAATTGTGCTATATTTCCATTTTCATGTAAATAATTTCTCCCTTGATATAGCTGCTTTTGTTCTTAAAAAACGAAATCGATAGAGTACGCTTCTGAACTGATACGTTGCGCACGTTATTTCTGGGATAGTACCGTTCAATCAGTGCAGCAAAATCAGTATTTTTTACGGTTTTTTTTCGACAGGTATCTATGAACTGTATAATTTATTTCGTATATTATTTCATTTTGGAAATTTTAAATAAAAATTCAATTTGTTCAATTCTGTCCTATTACTTTTTGCTACTTTTGAAATAACTTAGCGTGTTATATATTTAATAAAAATATGAATTTCTTAATTTTATCTTTATCTTGAATATCTTTGAAATTTCATTTAGAAACGCTGGAACTTTCGATCCAATAATATAATTAAGTCTTCCGCGTAATAACGTATAGCAACGAGGCAGACTCATGATTAAGATTAAAAAATAAAACAATAAACTATGAAGCTCATTCGTCTCTTTTAACGCGAACTGAATTTTTATTCATCTGTGATCAATCTTCAAGCATTAATGCAACTATAGACGTAGAAAGAAGTTTCAATTATTGTAATTGTGAAAAAAATAATACGGGCACGGTACATTTTTCAAAAATCTCAATAAACCATCTGCGTATGAATTCATATTTTCGAATACCGAATTTTTCACTCGTATTATTACTTTTTTCACTAAAGGTCAACTTTTTCTCTGCAACTAATTGATTTCACACGTCGAAAGGATAATGCGCGTGATACAGAACAATAAATCGAGAATTGATTAGTCGAAACGAGCACGTAATCGACAGACAGCATTTAAAATATTGCAATCTAGTGTAAAAAAAATCTGACTGAACGTATTCGTTTTCATTAGTGTCCGCGGATAAATTGTTCGATCGTCGGGAATGTTTATCAGTTCTAACTAAAACATCCGGCAAACACGGGGCGAATTGAAATTCGCAGGGAAGGGATTAGACTAAAATCGAATTTCACCGACATTTTAGTTTACGAGGAATTTTTTATTTCGCAAGCTTCGAGGAGGATTCGTTTGACACGTTCGGCTGATTTTTGCACGAGGATTCGTCCTGCGCGCTCGCTCCGACCGCGATGTTTACCATACCGTTCGCGTTCGCCGATAGAATCGAATACGTGCGAAATAATTCGATTTGCTCCACTTTTTTCCGGGGCGAACGATATATTGGAAAACGCAGTGTACACGCGCCTCCACGACGATACTGTTCGATTATTAAACGATCGCGAGCTAGATCGAAGTTGTCGTACGAGATGCGAGGAAAATTCGTCATCGGACGTTCATTGGTTCCGCAGTGATCGCCGTGTCGTGTAATTGAACCGTGTCGACGGCCGAAGTATGACGCGCGCTCGACGTGTCTGTGATTAAAAGATAGCCAACCGATAACCGTTCTCGAAATCCGTGTTTTGCGAAATCGCTTCACTGGATCGCCAAATTGTTCCTGCGGCAACTTGACGCTTTAACAATCGAAAATTCCAGGATTTTGTTGCTCTGCTGCGATTACTGTTATTTCATTCGACTCCCCAGTGGGTTGTTCCCACGATCTAGCTGGACAAAATTCGATTTTGATAATGATCCATGACAGTAGAATGCGATGGTAGAATGTTTATTTAGCACACATATAAAAATTATTTCAAAATATAATCTTTAATGATATATTAATAGTATCGAAAAATGTATTATAATTTTCAAATTTTCTTTCATTGCATTGAATCGTATCTATTTAAACAATATGCATTATCTTCCATTGTTAAAGATACGTCAAATAAGATTAGCCTGTCATCTTTTCAATTTTTAATAATTAATCAAATGTGGTGAAAAACCAACGTTATTTTTCCATTAGTTCAATGTCAACATCAGCAATATTGGCTTCTTCTTTTGGGCTAAATTAAATGGGACAAGTGTGATACTTTGACGTGCAATAGATTTTTCTGGATCAACAGGTCAGGGGACAATGGAGGCTTTCTCGTTTTTTTGCAGATGTCACAGACCTTGATTCATTTGAATAACTCTTGTCAAACTGAATAATATTTACTGCAAGCATTTGTTATCCCGCATAGTTGAAATTATAAGGAGAATTTCCCTGTTTAACAATAAACATGTTCAGAAACATACTTTAGTTTTAAAGCTAATTGGAATCCGTTTACAAAGTGTATAGTAATAGAATATATTAATGCAGTAACCATATCTGATAGTACAACCGAAAAGGGGATGATTCTATACCAGGGTAGGGCACATTTTGTTTTAAATAATTATTTCAAATACGTGACTATTTTTATTTGATAAATAACATAAAAAAGGTATTTTTATGTTGTATTTATTTTTAATGAATCATATTTAAATAATGTCTTATTTCAAATACTTGTTAATAAGTAAAATACGAATCTAATAAATAAAATACTAACTAAAAGTATTACACTAATTTTATTTGATAATGATATATAGTAGATTTTGTATTTCAGACGCAATTCGCAATACCAACAAGATAGGATTGAACATTACTTGAAATTTCATTTGGAAATGTATTTCAACAGATAGAAAATAAAATGAAACATTATCTCAAATAAATTCGTAATAACGAGAAATAATCTGAAAGAAAATTATTTGCTTGTTAAAATAAAATAACCCGTGAATTATTTCAAGTAATGTGTAACGAAATAAAATAATAAAACATTATTTTCATAATGTAACATTTTATTTGATCCGTCCTACATGCGAATTCGTTATCGTCTGTTCTTAATCACGAAGCTAATTTTGTCCCGCTTCTACTTCACTTTTTATGTAAAGATAACCACAATAAATATGCACAGAATAATCAGAAGACTTGTTTTACCTCATTTTTGTTTAATCTGTTAGAATAAAATCTATTAAAACAGTGAACGTATTTTTTAATAATGTATCAATTATACATATAGTACATTTTATTTTGCAAATTCGATACCGTCGGTCCCCAGGGACTGACATTGCATTTAACGTGTCAAGGAATTACGAATAACATATATATAGACGTATTTTGTGGTCCCATACAAAATTATTAGGCGTGTGAGAAATATTTGAATTTCGATCGAGTCCCGAAGGTTTGTAAACACATAAATATGTTTGGATATCTGTGATTTTAGGATCATACGAAACCCGTTTCACGTTCAAGTTTAAAAGCATTTTCATATACCGTAGTGTAATCAAATATGTGTAGACAAATATGCAAACGCGCAAGGAAAATATTGCACGATATATTCAGTGCGAAATGGTATTATTTTATTTCAACTTTGTAGAAAGGAAATTGCTCCACGTTTTCTGGTATTAATTTAGTTCTCATGACTGCAGCAATATTGCCAGTGTCAATAAACGGTTCGTGAGGTGCTTGTATAGCACGAACGAAGCTGTCTCGCTGTTGCTACAAGTATGAGACATCATATGTGATTGCATTTTTACCAATTCACGTCGGTTTTTCTGCACAAAATTTTCTCGAAAAAGTATATTTCTAACTTTTATAATATACACTACATATTTTGATATTCTTAATACTGAAATTTGTTTTTCTCGTCGAACTCTGTTACAGTCAACAGACTGCAGATCTTTATGCATTTTTATGGCTCATCCTAATTCTGGTATTTGTCTAATTGCGTATAAAAAAGAGAATTTGTGCATATAAATGCTCTGTTGAATAACACTGTCCAACAGCCAAAGAATATTTCGATGTTCTTAATTTTTGAGAAATTTGATTTTGAAGAAAATTTTATTATAAAAGATTTTGAATTGTTCTTTACAGCTGAAGATTCTACAGAATGTACAGAATTTTTATTTCTGCAGATTTTGTTGAACTTTTGCTTTGAAGAAAAATTAGAAATCTTTTATTACTTAAACGAAAGTTATGTCTTTTTTCAAAAACTGAGCGTCTAAGAAAAATTAAAGACAAAAAATGGCATAGTGAAAATCAAAACGTCAAGAAACGAAGTCAATTTTGATCAGTATGAATATTTGACTATCAATAGTATTAAACATTCAACATACAAATAGTCTTATATTTTTTATTTTTCCATCACATCGTAACGCACAGGTTGGTCAACAAAATTTTTTTTTAATTTATTGCGGTTTAATACTTCTATTAATTAACACGTGTAGCTTACGATATCAATTTAGACTAGTGGAGATTTCTATTTTCATTTAATTGACAGATATTACTCATTTCTTCTAAACTGAAATAATAGTTTTTTTTTAAAGTGTGCCCAACCCTGGCAGATACATAATTTTGAGAAATCAGCTACAACTATTATCGGTCAAATCTGGTAACGGTGAGTTTTTGTCGATGAAAACGGTGTTAGTGAAATCTCTATCGGTGTTTTTAATGTAATCCTTTATTAACTGGCACCTATAAATTTAAAAACAATTTGATAGCATTTCTCGCGAAAGTTTCAATGTTCGGATTAATAAAGGCTTCTGTGCATATCCACGATGCACATAAAAATAAACTAGATCCGGACCACAGAGTTTTTAAAGCTCTCTATTTTATCCGTGTGTTTATCAAAAGGAAAAAAAAATATAGAGTGGATGGGCAATCTCAGCTGGAAGGAATCACCTCAAAGCTTAGTCAGCGTTACACGAGTTTCGGTCGTTTTCAATTATCCTAAAAGTCGGCTCGGAATACGCTCCGCGGGAAAATGAAATTGCAATTTTTTGTTGTTGTTGATATGAAAGCACTCCTTAGGCTCGGGTTACATCATATCCGGTGTCTAGGGTTTATTAAACTCTAAGAAAGAACATTATTAAACAAACCTTGATGAAATAAATATTTATAACAACTACTTCTTCCAAATTACCTTCGCAAAACGTTATATGATCATGAAATAATGTCCTAGTAATGAAAACCACGATACAACTGAGGAAAATGTAATTTTATGCGAGAAATTAAGTCGCAAATATAAAACAGCCTTTTCTCATTTGTGGAGCCATTTGCAAGAAAATGAAATTTGAAAATTCATTTAGTAGGCGCGCACTTCGCTAGTTTTCAAACAAATACAACGGGAATAAATGGCGGGAGACCTTGTTACCAGAAAATAAGCAGAAATTATATGAGATATAATGGTCTCCTTTGCAACTTCGTTTCCGAGAAAATCTAATTTGAATGTTTGTCGAGTTGTCCCTGCGTTTGGCCAGATCGAAATGTGACGCTTCAAACGAGGACGTGTCGTTCCGCATTTATTCACTGTGCTCGCGAATAAAATAACTAACGAAGTGCGTGTGTACTCGATTAATATTCAATTTTAATCTTTCACCTGACTTTTCAACTATGGTATATTTAGGGAGACGTAACGTGAGCCAAATAAAATTGACATCACAGAAATTTTTCCACAAACAACGTAAATACAAGGATTAACCCTTAGACAGCGGAAGATTTTTATAATTATATTATTAGGTTAAGGTACGTGTCCATCTGAGAGCAAAACTATCGCGAGTTACTCTCGAGACTCAAATTTGACAGTGTACACGGTATTGAGAGGGTTATCGAGGAGCTTTACGGAAAACTTTTGGAGAGCAAACAGAAAGATGAAAAAAGATGGACACTTAAATTGAGAGTACTCTCACGAGAATCTTTCGACAGAAACTCTCAGATGGACACGTACCCTTAGAACCGTTCACAGCTCTAATTAATAATTTTTAAAAATTTACTTTTGATGAAATTTCGTGTAGACACCTTTGTCTTTCCGGTATGTTCAATGAAATTGAGTACTTAAAAGACAATTTAGATGTGGTCAGTTAAAAATAACTCCGGCACAACACTCGGAGGGTTAAAACTTGCCTCCCACTCTACTTAGGTTTTGTCCAGTTAGTGAGTTTGTTTTGATCAGTACGATTCGGGAATAATTTGATTCATATAATAGGAGTCCACCTGTGTCTCACTACTGACTATGATTTTTGTTTTGAGTTCAGGTTTATACAAGAGAATCTCGCTCAGCTAAAGTCCAGTTAACCTGGCATTGCTGAAATTAGAATGTAAATGAAGTGCAAGTAGCTATGGGCGCCAACAGTGCTCCGAAAGGAAATTTTAAAAGCGCCTTTAGGCGCCAACAGCAGCCAAATGGTTACACGTGTAATGTAAAAACAACGAATATTCGTGAAATTAAAATACATGGATACTCGTGTATGTAGATTAAGATCCGGATTCGTTTATCACATACGTACACGTATCGGTTTATATAACTGCGAAACAGGGATTTCTAGTTATTGCTTGGTTACGTCCGGCTGGTTAGAGAATCGCCATTTCTAGTCCCCGGAGCTGCCTCGCGTATAAAACGACACGATGATCCACGTGCTCGATCTCGAAGCGATCCACCATCGGTCTTTCGTCTCTCCTGACTCTCCTGACTCTCCTGACTCTCGTGGTCGAGTCGTTGGGAGACCGTCCCGTCGCGTCGCGTCGGACAATCCGTCACACTAGATGTTCGCTTGAAGGCACCGAGAAGATACAACCGCCGGGTTCTCCGTATTCCTCCCACGGCTCTCCGCTGAGAACACCAATGAGTTCCGGTCACGGCACCCCTCAGGATTCGCCCCACGTGGCCAGACATCGCAGGGACTCGGAACACTCGTCTGGCGTCGGATCAAGACGAGGCTCGTCCGACGTCGTTTCGCCTTTGCCGGAAGGTCCCTCCGGATCGCCGGACGGACGGGCTCGTCGACGATCGGACTACAGTCCTCATCAGGGTAGGTCTCGGCTGGTTTTACTCTACCCTTCTTGTTTCCATCCACCGTTGATCGACAGACAATTTTTAATGATACCGTATTATTATTATTCGCTTTATCTTTAAGGCGATAGATTCGTTTCCAGAATTGTAAGGTTGCGGGAATTCTAGATAACAAGCATAATTTTTCAGTAGTCAGAAACGCTAGATGAAAGGTTGATCTAGACCGCTATCGTTCTCAAAAGTCCTATTTTTTTGTTTACGAGGCGTAATTTGCATTATTCGAAAGCATGTACAATATTTTATCTATATAAGTCCTCAGCACGGGTTTGCCGAGGGACATTTATGCAGCAGGGACAGTATTCTTTGACTTTTGCCGAACGTAGAGAAGTTCAACTTCTCCATTTTCCATTATTTTTTATGGGATTTCGATGACCATATTTGTTGTATTTTTTTAATAAGAATCATACCAAATATGATATAATTTCGATGATATTTGCTTGTGTAATAGACAATTAAAGTTTCGAGCGCAAGGATACGCTATCCTTCCTCACGCCCGAAACTTTAATTATCTGTTACACAAGCAAATATCATCGGAGTTATATCATATTTGGTATGATTTTTATTATAAAAATGCAACAAATATGGTCATCGAAGTCCCATAAAAAATAATGGAAAATAGAGAAGTTGAAAATTCTGATTACGCGGGCTCAGCGATATAGTCGAGCAGCATGGTGTCATATTTCTAGGCGACCTCTAGGCCTCTTGATCTTTTATCTACCGTTTTTGACTACTGAAACCCCCATTTTTGTATTACTGAGAAATGAGAACCGCGAATTCCGCACCTCTGCAATCCTGGAAAAAAGGAGTACTCCCTTGATTCGCTATTTATTACCAAAAAATGTGTTACGATCGATCAAGCTGCTGCCATCGTGTTCTGTGGCTCTTTGCCAACGTTGTCGTAGCATTCGTACTTTTTTTAATAAACACTGGCCGACTTTGCGTTGAAGAACCAAACGACGTGATTTTTTAAAGCTTAGAGAGACGTAATTTTTGGTCCATTTAACTGCTTTTTAAAGAGCGAATGAAGTAGAAATGCGACGGTGCAATGTCTGGAATGGTCATATTTAGACGGTGGATCATATTATTAGATTGCGGGTTTGATGTAATTATAACAAAAAACGGATAGGTATAATTTAAAATAGTGAAGACATTAGATAAATTTTAAAATGTTAGTGTACTATTTTCGTCCTATTGAACACAGATTAAAAAAATAAAATAATTGTCTATTTCACTCTAGTTTATTGCAAGTCGGTAGAACTTTTATTTTGCACAAAACTCTGGTCATGTTTTTATTTGACTCAGTGTTCGGACAGGGTCCACGGAATCCGTCACGGAAACTTTAAAAACAATTTTTTTATTTAACTTGCGAAACCTCAAGAGAGGATTATCTCCACAGGCTATCTCTTTGGGAGACAGGAGTCTATTTCCAAGAATAAGTAAATAAAAACAAATAACAATTTACGGTTAACGCTTCGTTTGAAACAAACTAAATTGAAAGTTTAACCGATTCGTATATTCGTAAAAAGTAGAATTAGTTGGGCATGATCAGACACTTCAGCAAATATTCCTAAACTTCTAAATATGCAAGTTATATTGCTTTAAAACTTTAAAATGGAGCAAACATACAGGATGCGGCTGAATAACATGTACAAGCACGCTAACGTAATTTTTTTTATAAAAATAAGAATAAAATATAGAATAACATTTTCTCATCCAAAGTTTTGTGTTAGAGGAAACCGAGTTGGAAAATGCAGCAAATATGCATGCTTTTAGATAGGAATCGTCTGACGCGTCTGATCATGGCTAACCAATTCTACTGCCTGCTATACTGAGGCACGCGAACCCAACGGATTTTTACACTCGATTTTCTTGAAAACGAGACGTCAAATAAAAAATGTTATTCCTTTTTATTGGATTTACTTTACATTTAGAATTAACCCTCACCCGTTCCTACGTTTTATTCAGCCGCGCCCTGTATAGGTACGCTAAGATTAACTCTGGATTTTTAAAATAAGAAGTTAGCAAGATGCAGAGGCCAAATGAAAAATATCTTTCACGAATAATTTTAATATAGTGAAAATAGTATATGAATACACAAAGTCTCTTAATCTTTTTCAATGTTTTAAATTGCATCTAATAACATTGTTACAAATACATGCAATCTGGAATCTATTACTTGTGGCTCTGTTTTGATGATTCAGACTTTGCCATTTGGATGCTGTGTTCAGTAAACCTGGAAACGAGGCAAGTTTCCGGCCGTAAATCTCTTTAACACCCGCAATATGAAATAGTAATACAGATTTCGAGTAACAAGCACCCATTCCAATAGTTAACACTCGTAGCGACACATACACATCGAAAACAGAATTCGAGGATCGTTATATCTTACGTTATCGTTCATAATAGAAGTGTTGGTGTTAAGAGATATGGTAGTCAAAATTTTAAAAAAATATATAGAAAAACTTTTTAAAAACCACCCTTATATTAGAATGCACTAAAAAGGAGAAAATAATATTTTTAGATATTAGTGACTGTAAAATAAAAGCATGAAGCGCTAAACTATATTAACGTAATCTTTGTGGATGTTCCGCGCTTTTATTTATAGTAACTAATATCTAAAAATATTATCCTTTTTAGTGCATTGTAATATAAACGTGGTTTTTATATATAAAAAGTTTTTTATATATTTTTTATTTTCTACTTTTTAGTCTTTAATTCCGAGCGTGCGGCGAGAGGCGAAAGGGAATATTTAAAAATATTGTTTGAATTCTAAACGCACAGTCTTTTAAATCTTTTTTTTTAATATTACATTGTCATCCATTCTGAGCTATTTGACGCATACAACGACAACGACAACAACTCTGCAAGCTAATATAAGCGTGGTAACAAAAACAGAAAACACCAAAACGTGTATGTAAGCGATAGCTACATGATAAATATTTTTGAAAGTTGAAGTCATGTATCACTTCACAATTCAGCAATACATATATGTACATGTAGTTGCTTTCGTGCAGCCAATATTTCAAGATATTGCCGTAAATCAGCGTAGCGGGATCTACGACTCCACGCAATTCGGAAAAACGAATTACAGCATCGATTATCACAACTCCAATACACACATCTCATACAATCAAATTAATTACCATTATTTATACTTATCCACAGTTTTTATGGATACAGATCAAAGTAGAACCTTATGATTTTTATGTAAATTTGTAATTAGAAGTGCCATAATATGTAACTCTTATCAAAACCGGATAGGCCACTGAAGCAAAAGCTAGAAGAGTAGTTAATCTCAAATATGTATGTCGTATACGGGTGTGTGTGTGTGTGAAATTACTGACAGTTAAGCTCGGGTTCTGTTAGAATCCTGAAAATATTACACGACATAGAATTGTTGGGATCCCCGAGATTAGACTACCGGAATAATGACAATTAAGGAGCACTGCTTTAAAATTATATGGTTCCATTTTCAGGGATAATCTGGCATTTACATATTTCACCGATAATACACATGTTTATTCATTTTATTATGTTTATTGCTTCGACTATTAGCCTTAACATTACTAATAAGCGGTCTCATTGCTTCATTACTCATCTGGAATTACGTATAGTCTAACAATGTATGAACAATTTTACATAATTAAACATGTTATATTAACCCCTTGATCTACAATTTATTTTACGGTTTCGATGATTAAAACTTTCTTCGTAGTTTGTAATTTCCTAATGGAGAAAATTGATATCTATTTTATGCCTACATGTTCTTCAATAATTATACATTAACAAAACCATAATAGAAATTGGTATCACAGTGTAAAGGAGATTAATTACATATATATTTATTAAACTGTGTCCAAAATCTTGGATAACAATGGGTTATGAAAAATCGAATTTCACACCATTTTGAGTATAGTTACTTTTGTTACTTTCATATTGTTTGATTTGTTTAAAACATATTACAGTGATATTAATTTTTCAGACTCATTAAAAATTCTTCTCTTGAAAATGTTCCACATCAGGATCGAAACGTTGGGATTTTGTTAATTGCAAGATCGCTTGTTTTTTGATTTTGATCGAACACCTATGCACTGATACCAACACACATTATTTATTTAACATTTATTCTGAATAATATTTGGATTGGACATTCTAAACTTGTTTACCAATTTCGGATTATCAAATGGTAAAGACAGTTTTTCAAAACCATCGAATTTGCTTCTTCGTAAGAAGAAGTTAGCGTGTTCGGGTTGGACCAACTTGTGAAGATAAAGACCACTTTATGGTTTATCGGATAATCTTATGGGACCCATAAACTCTCGACCCACTCGAGAACAATATCACGCTGAATAGGTACCCTCATCGTCTTATTACAGAAAACTGTAATTCGAAAAAAGTGCTTAGAATTACCTCGCTCCTTTCGATATCCTACACTCTTTCTGGGGCACCCTGTATATTCATATCATAAACTAAATAGCTAAGAAGTCGTAACAGCCGTGCTACATGCGATGCAGTTATATGTCGCTGCTTCGTGTCGTTCATTTATTTACCACTTACACAGTCCTCGTAATTTCTGATCGCCAAGCCCAGGGGATAATTGCAATTTAGTTAATTACTAGGCATGTCTGACCCGCCTGTTTTATTCGTCCGGAAGATATGCGCAATTGAGTCGACCACAAACACACCGGCCCGACCCGATACCGCCCTCTACTATGAATTTTCAGGTTGAGTTTAAAACTGCCGCTTTGATGTCGACTTTATTCGACGTGCACCGTGTTTCAGTGATATTGAGATATAAATAGGATGCTGTTTGATCTTTTGTCAGTATTATTTCTTTTGAGGTAAACCGATGTTTCGCGATCCAGACGGGCTCTAGTATTTGTTATTAAGGTTATCGATCGCACTTATTTAATCAAAATTATATGTGATTTCGGCGCAACGGTTCGATCATTTAAACTACTTAAAGTATTTTTGCAATACTTTTTAAACTTTCGACGTTTCGATCCTAATGTGGATCATTTTCAAGAAAGTGTAAAAAACTGCGTCTGGAAATATGGAAGAACAGGGCTCTAGTATTTTTTCGGAATATTTTTTTAAATTGTTGACGTTGAGGCGTTACTACTTTCGAGTATTTCATGGCTAGTTTCAATTATTAATCCTTTGCCCTTTTGTTTTCCTTTCCAAAGGGATTTTTGTTCCTCCCTATATATGCTCCGATTGTGGACAAGGTCCTTTACGTAGAAAAATGTAAATGAAACCGTTTTTTATATGTATTTGGCTCTCCTTTATTTATTTAATTTCTTATTTTTTCGTTAGAATCAAATATAAATATAAGTGTAAGTTCCACAAAAATAAATTACAACAAAGTTTGAAAGCTATATTTAATATGATTAATAAACAAAATTGTTTAAAATAAGTAGCAGTCAAGGAACTGTCCTTTGATATAAAATATAGAAGACTTCAAATAGTAGGAAGTTGTTGGCAACAAAATCGAAAAATAATTCAGACTGCAAAAGGGTTATACCGAAATAAAATTCTATCTTGTTGCAGTCGATATATAGGGTGTCTTTTTTAAGCGTGACTCCCAGAACGTTTTCTTTAATTTTGACAAAGTAAACAATTTTTAATATGTAATTTCGAATAGTATCAAGTGATCAGTAACACGCAGGGGTTGTTTTTCTCGTAGTCTTTAAATAACTACATATATTTTCGTGTTTCGCATCGCGTAGCACATTGAAAAATACATTCAAATATATACTGTGACATGACTTTCAAATGACCTTAAATTCCGACGATGAAGGTCAAACATTAATTTCATTTGTAAGGAGAATGCAAGCTTTGCGAGAAATAACACCTGTAAATCTGTAGTAATTGTCTTTCGCATCACGATTCACACGATTCATCGGATCGAAGTCGTTAAAATCATATATCACTCCGGAGGTATTCGAGGCATGTCAAGCTACAATAATTTCATCGCGAAACTTAAATTATCCAGATTGACGACATGCAGTCGCTGTCAAAGGATATCCTAGTCTAGACTTTGTGCGAGTTGCGTGCATGATTTAATAGGTTGGCATTCCTGTTCGTGCGACAGAAATAATTTTTCATTATTTTCAGAATAAAAATTGCTACGTTTGTGGACGTCATTCGTTCGTTTTTCTCCGAAAATGTTGTCTCTTGCCCGCTGCTCCTGTTTGTCTCCCGAAATAAATAATTGCTGAAAACGTAGACCTTGTAAAACGTTTGGTTTTAATCTGTTTCATTCGTCACAGCAATTTCGACATAGATTAATGAATAAATGATTGAAGACCAACGATAAAATGAGGATGTGATAAGAGCTTTTAATCTAAGCTAAGACAGAATCTTGAAATAATGAAAAAATATTATAGTTATTACGCTGGTCGTGGGAAACATTAAATAATTACCCAACACTAATTTCATCAAATAATTGAGGAAACGCTCGGCAGCTAACGGGCTGAGAAATTAACATTTGGATAAAGTATGAATAGTAGTAGTACAATATTAAAGTTCTTTTAATTGTTCGATGTCTAAACGTTACAGTTAATCAATCGTTCCGTAATCATTCTCTGCGAATCCATTATCCAGTGGGTGTTTCGTGCTGCAGGTTAACCCACCTGAAATTTGTGCCAGTTGAAACCGGTTATAACGTTGCGAAGGAAAATTATATCATTGGAAGATCTAAATCTAGCCTTATCGCTTAATGAATGTGAATTTTGACTGCCCGCGCGTTGAATAATTAATAATTCTTAAGCATGCTAACCCCGGAAATTATTTTACACAAATTTAAATATCGCGATGGGTGGTCTTAATTATAACCTAGCGTTTCAATCAGATAACTCGGTAAATCTCAGACGACAAAGAAAACGAAGGAATGAGTGTAACTATGTTTATAAACTGTTAGCATCGAAATCTTATCCCCGTAATTTTTTCTAATCATGTTTCAGTCGTTGTTTGATTATTATTATTTGCGTTGCATGTAATGTGTTACGTTTAAATACATGATTCGTTTATAAGCATACTATAATACCATCCAGTGCTTGAACAAATGGGTCCGACTTATTTTTATAAATTTAATGTTTATTTTTGACATTGCAAGTCTAAGACTGCGAACAACTAAAATATATTACATGATAAATATTTGAGAATCACAATGTTGTCCGCCGTGTCTTATTTTATTTATTACCACGTCGTTGTTGTATACATCAAATCTTAAAATCGAATTTTAAACCACTTCCCGATGAGCTAGAGATTTGAAACTTTAAACATAGCTCAGAACTGGATCACAAAGCAATATTTAAAAAAAATTTCCATATCTTGCGTTCTATTTAAAAAAAAATACTGAAAAGTAGAAAATACAAATATATATAAAAAAACTTTTTAAAAACCAAGTTTATATTATAATGCACTAAAAAGGAGAAAATAATATTTTTAGATATATTAGACATGTATTTATTATATTAGATTATATTAAATATAATATATAATAGATATACTAGACTATAAATAAAAGCGTGGAGCGCCAAACTATATTAACCGTTTGCACTCGAAGCTAATTTTAAATTATAATAATGCCATTCCATTAATTCCAAATAAAAATAATTCCATTGAACATGGGTTTTTTCATTTTATATGCAATTGATATATTACCTCGTACGATACTTACATGCTTAGTAATTGATTAGATACAAACACATTTAATAATGTAAACAATATTTTGAATAATGCTACAGCAATTTTTGGTGGTGACTCTGAGTCATCGTTCGGGTGCTAAGGGTTAACAAAATCTTCGTGGGCGCTCCACGTTTTTATTTGTAGTCACTAATATCTAAAAATATTATTTTTTCCTCTTTAGTGCATTCTAATATAAGCGTGATATTTAAAAAGTTTTTTTATATTTATTTTTGTTCAACACTGCACCCAATCATAGAAAAAGAAATGCCTCAGCGATCCGTCCTTTTTCACTCATACGTTCAGCGAGTGAGAATAGCCCCTTAATCTGTCTCTATAATCCGTTCATTTATAAATTCTTGAACGATCGCCACAGTTTCTCGGCGTCGCACGCTTCAATATCCAGGCAAACAATAGTTTATCAGAGCCCTCGAAGAAAGGGGAGAGAAAAAAAAATGAGCGAGGAGAGAGAGAATCGTTCAGGTGATAGACGGTTGGGAAAGAGAAAAATGGCGTGGTTGAAAGGCGTGAAGGGGTCCGCCACGACGAGCGCCACAGCCACGTCTGAGAACACCGTTTATTCCAGTGCTATTCATTCCATTGCTCAGTCGCGTTCCACAAAAACTATCCGCGTCTACACTTCAAAGGGTTGAATGAGGGCCAGAGAGTGTGGCGTAGGGTGGCGGGTGTCCGTGCGTAGAATCGGCCACGAGGGATGCAGGCGCAGGGCCGGTGGGGGCGTCGTAACTCGTAGCTACGATTGCGTGCAAAGCCGACCCCTCGCGTGGCCTTGCTTTCGCAGTGGAGTGAGTTTATCACTGTCAGGCATGGTAACGAGATAGTAAACAGTGTCGCGGAGAACGTCGAATACACCTTGCTCTACCTCCCCTTGCGGCCACTATTTGCATCTAGATGAAATTTTTGTTGCGTTTTACGGTCGCTTCAATCTGTTTGATCGCGTTACAACGACACATCGAATCGTCGCCCCTGCAAATCCCTCTACACGATGTTTCATTGGACAATTTTATCGGAGTACTCACTTCACCTTTTCTCTTCACACCGTTTCCATTATACGATGATTTTATTATCCTTATTATCCACTTACGAACATTTCTCGTGTAATCATTAAACTGATAAACATATTTTTACTATTTATCTCTCGTATAACGATAATAAAATATATAATTACTTCCAATAAATTTATTGCTGTAAATAATACCTATAAATAACAGTCAACAAATAAATTCATATGCGAAAGTTACTTATTTACCAGATAATAAAACGATCCAAGCAACTAAGAGTGTACGTACTTTTGAAAAGTATTCGATCGAACAAATTTAGTATTAATTAATGGGCATACAAATAAAATAGAAATAAAATAGAATAAATATTTTTACTTAAATGAAATATAGCGTTCAATCAAAAATTACAAATATCAAGCTTTTATTCAAACGCAAATTCTTCTGGAATCGAGTTTGTTAAAAACATCGGAATTGTTGTCATATTTTTATATTTATTTTATTTTTATATTTTTCACGATCCAATGAACAGACACAATTTTGTTTGGAGTAAGGAAATAAAAAGAATAATGAGGTTATCAAATATTTGCCTTCGAATGTAAATAATTGGGTGATGGCGTTAGAGAATTTTAATTGAACAATTCCTTCCAGAGGCTACATATAATAACACGCTGTTTTAGTAGCCCTAAGTCAGCATGAAAAACAGAATTCTCGAAAACTGTTATTTGTATTTGCCATCGCTCACCGCTATAAACGACGCAATTGCAGCCGGACATAAACTAGCCTGAAATACTCCCTATTTCCAGCACAGAAACAACCCTAAGAAATATCGTAGAACCCACGGCAAAAAGCTTGTAGAATAGCCGTCTTGACCCGAACTATGCAACATGTTTCACGGTAGCAGACCACCGATCCAGACTTCAGATTTCGTACACGGAAAACTTGTGCTCGTTGCGATACGGAAAGATGCAGAGGCGCGCCGAGCGTTTCCAGAGCTTATGCAAACTAAAACACAAACTTTTACAACCGTGGAACCGCTAGTCATCTATCGTGAAAGTATTACCGCTACTTGCGCTTGTACCATTTTCAGTCCTGTTGTTTGCCGATGGTTGCAACAGTTTGTGCACATATATATGTTAATGTAATGCCTATTCCCACACATTTTTTGTTGAATAAATATTTAAAGACTATTATGCAAAATGTACTCTTTATACGTACGGTGATTAGCAGTAGGGTTTGTCGGTTTTTAATAGGCAAATTATTTCATTAACATAGGAAAGATTTACGTACTGTAGGTTTATATTAATTTTAATAATTTTTGTATCTTAAGAAGTCCCTAGAGGATCAATAGTATTGTGCAATATATGGCATAATAATATTGCACAATAATATTGCACAATAAAATTGCACAATAAAATTGCACAATAATATCGCACAATAAAATTGCTGGCTCACCTGCACGAGACAGTATTGTTGCCCAATAAGTTAGCATGTGGAATAAAAAGAAATATATAAAAAAACACGTTTATGTTAAAATACACTAAAAAAGAGAAAATAATATTTTCATTTGAATGTGTTAGCACGATTAACGGATACAAGAAATAGACAAATAGTACGATTAGTACAAGAAGTATTTTAATGTTTGAAATACACGTGTGAACGGTCGCAAGATTACAGAAAGAATGAAAGAGTACAAACATGGCGGACGCCGGCTTAGAAGCGAATAGCGGATGCAACCACGAATCGCTACATAGCGCTCTCTCTACATAACCCACGAAGGATTGAATATTCAAATACGGGTTGTTAATCTCAACAGAATGTTTTTTTGAATGGTTTGAAAAAAGAAATCAGTATGCGCATGAAAATTTGTTAAATAATCGAAAAATAAGTGAACCAACAACTGATTTTCGAAACTTTCTGCGACTAGATGGTACATTATTTGATAAACTTTTATCTATTTTGATTGTCTCAATATACTGCACAATCTTTCAATTTGATTTACAGGCGATCAATATTATTATTATATAATGTCAATTAATTGAGCAATATATATTGACGATAATATTGATCGTCCAGAGGCCACTTTAATAATTGTTAAGCTGTCTCCAAAGGAATTTTCTACAGTTGTTACGGATCCTCTACAGATCACCAATGTTTTCGTATTTGATACGCTGTTGTGTTTATTTACAAACTGGAAGCTAGTATGTATTATGTTGATGGAGTTATCAGTTCCTATCAAATTACTATGATGGTGTATGTACGATGTACAGGCACGGTAGAGATCTGTTGTGGAATCCATAACGGTAATCATTACTACCGTGCACGCGTATTCGACTAATTTCCAAATGCATTTCTCTCGAAAACGAAATTACCAACGCAATTTCGGTTATTTTTGATGTTCCGATGATTTCGGGTTCATACAATCACCCTTTTTCCTACCATGACTTACGGAAAAGTCTCTATATACATCTTTCAATTGATCAAATACATTTCGAAGTCTTTTGTAATTTGTACTCTCTCCAAAATTATATTTATTTCAAATACCAAAGAACAATTTTCAAAGCGATACTAATTTGTCTTTTGTTTGTAAACTCTTATGTAAAAGGGCATCTATCCGTCTACAATAAATAATAATTTTCGTAGATGAATTTTAAGAAAGTGAAATTAAAGAGATTGTTATTGAAATAGATTAAAATCGTTCGAAATTATATCCTAGCTTTATGTAAAAAATTTCCAAAAGTCGTAATTGTAGAAAGATCCGCAGAGTCTAGTGTTAACTTTGCTCGTGTAGCGAGCGTATCGGTACAAATCTTGAGTGGCAATTAACCTGACGAAAGGAATAGTGGTGGATTTCTCACCGCTAAGCCACCAGGAAGACGGAGAACGTCCGTCGAACATCGCCGAAATGTAAACGCGATGAAAGGGACTCACCTCAAACTTGGGATTTCATTACAAAGGATCCGGATGTACGGAGTGGGTCGTAAAAAATCGCACCGACCTTCGTCGACGAGGGATGAGAGAAAGGTTGTTCACCGAGCTTTCCTTTCGGCGGATACACGTGACTGGCTTTGTGCACGCAGACGCATGCCGTTTTCACGTCACGTACAGGACGTCTGTCCAAGGGAACGAAAAGGGACGAAAAGTTGGGATAAATTACGATCAGCCGAATGAGAGTTTCCTGTAGACAGAAGTCATCTGCGATATCGGAGCCACTTGTCCCCTCGCAAGGCGCAACTGTGCTCCAAGAAAACCGAGAAAACCAGGAAAATGACATTTCCTCGGCCTGCCGCTTGTTTTGCGGATTATTGAAAGGGGACCAGAAAGGCCGGTTGGAATTCTAATAAAGTCGCCGGTAATAAATGGCTTAAATTTCTCTTTTTGCCAGCTGGAATATTACAATAATGATAAATGCCGTTTGTTACCGCTTGCAGGCGCGAGTCCGAGTCAAAGTGAACCGTAAACTAAACTGTGGCTAAAGCTGGTTTCACCGCGTCTTCAATCTCAATTATACTGGATTGCGATTCTCTATGTTTAATTCTCATTTTTATTAACAATGTTCAGAAATGCGAAATATCATCGCTGTAGTAATCCTTTTTTTTCGATAAAATATGAAGAGAACATTCATTTTTATTGAACTTTTAAGTAGGGAGAACTATTTTGCATATTATATTATTATTTTAAAACAGTTCTTGTCTCGCACGAGTTCCATCAAAATTGGCTTGTACAATTTGAATATGTTCCAAAATTTTTCTTATTATCTTTTTTATTGACAGTAATTGATGTTGAATATTATCTGCATTAATTATTAGTTTTATATGAGTGTATAAAAGAAATACTGTTTTTAGTATTACTTTCAAAATGAAACATATGTAACAGTTGTGAAAAATAGTATTTGTAAATATTTGTATTTCTTAGTTGAAAAATATTTTTTACCCAGTAAAAGTGCTATTCAAATAGTTCGAAATACACGTTTGGTAAAATTGGAAACACGAACGATTCGGAGAGTAAGTTTATGACTGGACTTCCTACACTTAAGCTGGCAGTAATGAGAGAAAAACGGGTTAAAAGTAAATTGTTGCGACACCTCATTACCGCGAGCACAACACTGAAATATGTTTCCCGCTCTGGAGCCGCATTAAGATGTCGAACAAGAGGCTGAGCACACGAGAGCGAGCGAGCGAGCGGAGAAGCATCCTTAGCGAAGTATCGATTTGCATACAAAGTGTCCGTTCCCGGTGGAAATGCAAGTTCGGAAGAATGCACGGTCTGCTAGAGGCGCGGAGAGCCAATTAAAGTGTTGATCTAGTTATGTTTAGACTTCCCAGCCGTTTTCGTCTCGTTCCACTGACATGTCTATCCCCCGCGTCTTCCGTTTCGATGGGGCGATCATGGAAATCGTGGAAAAATAAGGGGGAAACTCGAACCCCTATTATTGGACTCACTTTATATCCTATTACCGTGTGTTTCTTGTAATTTATACAATTTACTCCGCACTCGCAGCAACAAACTCGATATTCCGATCGACGCACGTCAATCTGCTATTCGTATCGACTTACTAACAAGATTTTTCTATCTGTGTTTACTTTATTACTGCTCCAAAACATTTTATGTTCTATTTTTGTTTATCTTTCAAGCTTCTGTGGCGGTTTATTTCTGCATAGGTACATTTACACCGTCTACTGTTACCGACACGATATTGTTAAAAATTATTAAAATTATTAAAAATTATTGCTTTTGAAAATTTTCAAAAACTGCATTCAGTACGGTCATCATTTATTTCAGATCTACAAAGGCTACTACCATGAAAAATAAGATTCCATTTGATTCTAGTTTCTTAAAATTCGTCGACAAAAATTGCAAATTACATAAACATTTGCAATCTACTTATTACACAGGCTGTTCACGCTGACACTAGCCAGCGTTTTTCTTGCAAATAATAACAGTTACAATAAAACTAAATAGGAAAAAATTACACTGTTTTCTGCACGCAATGTAATGCAAAATATCTTGTATCTGTCCTTATGGTATTCAGAAAGTTATTATGTCGGACACGTACGTATGAATTCGTTTTGGCACGCGCTATATTACGATATAAAAATACATAGCATTCCATTAAAAAAATTGAAGTTACCTTTAACATTTTTTGTATTGCCAAATAAATTTATAAATTGTAAATCTTGGGGAAAATAAAAAAGATTGATTGCAATAACATCACATTCTTAAATTATTCGAACCAATTATGAAGTTAATCAAATATTTTCCGGCCTTTGTTGCTTGAAATTTGCATATAGAAATATGAACCTACATGCACGGTTTATTTATGACGTTAAAAGGCAAACAAGAATTTATTGATCGAGTTAGAAAGTTCGCTACATTAATACGGCGTAATACCGTAGCACAAAAACTTTGCCAAGCGTTGTCGAAGCTGTCTTTTTGGTAATATCGTTACGGGCAATATACTGCTATAAATGAAACTTTGAAATTCATGATTTGTTGTTTCAAAATTGAATGAAAATGCATGGTACACTAGTGATATAAAAATTACGGAGGCTATGAAGCTTCATGTACACGCAGTAAATTAACACGTTTTATCAGTGCAATATGTTGGTCTTTGCAATGATTACTGTTTGCCCAATCGGACCAATAAAGAGAGCGAACTCGGCAAGCTCGTTACCGCGAAATTTCCCGGGAAAAATCGCACGGCCAGCTGTTGATGCGGACAATAAAGAAGACAAACTGTGCGATCCGTGCGTCGCAATGGGTATCGAAGTGGCCGCGGCGGAACCGCTGCTCGACACGCGAAAATTATCTGCGAACATGCGAGCGCGAAGCACATGTTTTACCTCGCCCCGTCTCCCTTCAGAACTCTTTGTCATTTGCTTCCTATTCCCCTGAAAAAAACTTAATTGGCAATTTCCATTCATATCTTGGCATAATAATTTCCGTGCATTTAGCTTTTCTTCCGCATTTTTCAAAATTTATTTATACGCTTTAAAACATTTTGGTGACGAGTCCATGAAATAACTTTTCGTAAAATACAACTGCGTAAAGTATATCCTAAATTAAAAATTTAAATTGTTATTTCAAAATAGCATTAGGGAGGGAATAAAATATACAGGCTTAATTTATTATACTGAAATATTGTGAATATGTTTTTCCCTTACATTTAAACATTTAATAGTTAATACTTTTGAAAATTGTATGTTTTCGTGTATTTTTATTTTATTTCATTTTTTTTCTTACAGACGAAATTTTAAGTTAATCTTGAAAATGGTCCAAATCAGTGACCGAAATGTTGATTATTTAAAATAATTAGCAAAACTGCTTAGTTAAGTTTGTTTTTTACGATCGAACCGTAGCGCCGAGATCATTTAACAATTGTTATTAGCAACGATACGATCGATATAAGAAGTTTATTTACTGGAACATCTTTATATACTTTATATACTTTTATATACTTTTATATACTTTTGGATACTTTCAAGTATCTATTTGTTACTGAATGCTACTGTTTATCGAAAAAAAATTACTGTAGTTTTTTTACCATATACACTATTATGCAAAAGCAAGAAGCACCCAGTATAATTATAAGATACGATGGCAAACAATATCTTTATGTAAAAATTATTGCATAATGATTGATTTATTGCATTTAACACATATTCTCAGAACTATTCAATTAAACAGTGTAATCCTTCAAAACTTACTGTATTTTTTGATTGTTTTATGTTTTTCTATTAAATATGTGCTTCTTTTTTTGCACAGTAGTGTATAGTAACGAAATAAAAATATAGAACGAAATAAAAATTTCGACTTTCGGCCAAGCTTTTCAAGACGAATGCCCCACAGTGCAGCATTGTATGCAATAGTGGTTTCGATACAGTTCGCGATGTATTTGCTCCTGTCACTATAGCCAGGAGAAGCCACCCAATTTCAGTGGCCAGACACACTTCATGTCCTGTGTCGTTCGTTTCGTACCGTCCCGGCTGACCGTAAAAGGAACGAAAAAGTCGAGCGAGAAACGAGCGCCATGCACGTCTCCGAGCATCGGCCACGTAACCTGCGACCTGAAAATCAGATGGAAACGTGTATTGGCAGTGGGTGTCCGCCGCGATCGAGCCAGGCGTTCTCGAAATGGATAAGAGACACCGTGCCTCGTAGAGTAGCTCCTTCCATACCATTAATTGCATTGGAATATCCGAGCCCAGCTCGACAGAATTGCGAATACATGTTCTGCATTTTTTCCTTGAATTACGAATTTAAATTCGTTCTAGATTCCGTAATTGATTTTTATATACTGAACGGGATTTATTCTCAGTCATTTGCATCGTTATTCTTACAGTACATCTAAAGTTTAGTTTCCACATTTTGTATTTTATATTATTTTATATAAATTACAAAAAGGTTCTCTCTTCTATTAGAAATTATTTAATGAATTTCTTCATTTAAGAGCATATTGCCAGAAATATAAGATTTATAAAAAAGAGAGAGAGAGAGACTGAATTTATTTAGATACTTCACACAAAATAAGTTTTGGAAAATAACAGAATTAAAGCCACACTAATTCAATATATCATAATTAGTGCTGTGAATGAAAGAATTTATAAAATCTAATACAGTTCCATTACATTATTAACCGATTGGAAAATAAAGTTTTTGTACCTTAAATTCCTTGAAAATCAGTAAAAGTTCTGTATCAGTTCTCGCAGCTTAAAAGTTAGACACGAATGTTAGTGGAATTAATCATTTGAGTTCAATCTATGGAGACCAATATTATTTTGTATAGCAGTGGTATAAATTAACCAAGGATCTTCTCTAGAATGGCCGAGCCAATTCCGAAGCAATTAGTAATTGGTATTACATTATTCGTAGCCTAACTTTTCACAGACTTCCTATATCACGATGGCACCACGCTAATTAGTTGCGAGACTTTAATTTGTACCGTTCGATCGGTTCCAGAAGACGCTTCGCGAGACACTGCACGAACAGTCAGTAAATAACATTCGTCAGGAGGACGAAAGTTCTTCAAGGGAGACTCAAAGACACTCAATTAAGTATTCGAGATTAATTCTACTTTGCGGATGGGTCATAGACTTTCAGTTTCTTGAAAACTTAAATCAGACTACGAAACGTTGTTAACTTTTTAAATCAAATTCCGAATTCTGGAAATAAAAATTTTCTTCATAAACATTTTTATACGTCAATTTTTATCAAGTAAATCTTTAACATTATATGATTATCAAATAAATCTCTAACAGGATAGGATTATCAATTAGATCTCTAACAAGGTATTAAATTAAAATTCAAAGGTAAAATTAGAATTCAAAGGTAAAATTAAAATTCAAAGGTAAAATTAAAATTCAGAGGTAAAATTAAAATTCAAAGGCAAAATTAAAATTCAAAGGTAAAATTAAGATATTTAATCCCAAATTTATTCAACAATCTATTAATTAATATTAGCGCCACATGAAAATTCGACAGTTATTATTTAAAATTTATTGTACAATTAAATGTTAGTTTTGGGAAAAATTGTGCAATTATTTCTAAACTAAAATGAACGATTCAAACTAATGCGGGGCTAATACACTGACGGAATATTAATGCGTGTACAGTTAAAACCAATCTCTTTCTCTCTTATCGCAGTATCAAGATGGCCAATAAAAATGGTACATAGTCTGTACCTTTATGGATAGAAATAACGTACGGAATCGAAGATGAGCAATACACGCTATTACAGAAAGATCTGCTTTCGATTATTATGGAAATTCCAATCGAAGATCTCTTGGGAATTTTAAATGATTTTTATCTTGTTAGTTTCAAACGTGGAACTTCCGAGAATTATTTATTCCGGACCGACGCTCCCGTCTGAATATCGGTATAAAGGTGGGAGCGGCAAGGGTTGATTTATCTTCCGCCCATCTCGCAACCTAATCGCATTAGAACCAACTGAAAGTTCTCAGGGTAGCTTCTCTTTACCAGCGTGCCGTGAATCGTCCTCGGTTCTCGCGAAATCCGACGGCACACACTGTGTTTCGACGAATTTCCGGTCGCTGACAGAATTTAGTCTAGAAGATGCAGCGTTTCTCAGTTGCTCACTGCTTAAATTCATCTTAAATCGCTCGAAACTCCTAGTAGCTCATAAACTAATGCCTAGGTGAATCCTATTGGGATTTAATTCTCTTTAAAAAATGTTTATACGGCTAAGCTTCCAATAACTTGGTCAATTCGGTCTGTGTTGTTTCGAAACCGTGTAAAAGTGAAGTTTAATGCCTTTACAAATGTTAATAAACTTTATGATTTTTTTGTTAAATATCGATTATGTGACACTAATAATTAGAACTTGAAGTTTTATGGCTTTAGCATACAGATAATATATTTTTTACTTCAGATCTTCAGATCTCATTGAAGATGACAAAAGCTAAATATTTTTGTAATAACTGGATAAAAACTTACGTTGGTAATGAATCTATTACGAAAGTTACGTCAAAAAGCTTAAAAATCGTGACCTTTATCTGTTGATTGCTAAATAAACCATTTGATTTAAAGTATTAATAAATAAATAACTTGTTGATTTCACGTGTAGGTGCAGTATCATGCTAGGATTCCTGTAGCTATTTCTGAGAAACAATGGAGAGTTGTGCCATTCAAACTAGAATAGAATTATAGCAGAAATCAAACATGTCTGAGATATGGTTGGCTAGCTCTACTTGCACACAATGTCTTCATAATCTTTTCTTGAATGTCTGAAACATAGTTGACTTGCT
>CM052344.1:10013524-10033749 GCA_028455595.1 Lasioglossum vierecki | reverse complement strand
ATCAATATACACGTCCGTCCATGAATGTGGTTCACGTAAAATAAATGATGTATTCTAGCAAAATGGTTAAACTTACTTAGAGACCATTTACAATTAGTTTTCAACCAAATGTTTAATAAATATTCAGTTTTGTCGATCGTAACGAATTAATAGAAATTATCAATTTTATAAATTGCAACAACTTTGCAATTTATAAAATTTTTCTCAACGTTTCGATCCAAGTATGGATCATCTTCAATAGAAATTTTGAGTTTGCTATATATAAACTGTCTATATTAAGTATTTAAGTGTGTTATTGTATTCCATATTCCATAGGAAATAGACTGAGAACTAAATTACAAAATTGCTTTGTTTTTGACTTTTCGATCGAACCTGTGTGGCGATAACAAACTAATTTCTACAAATGTTTAATGATCAGTGCAATGTTCGTAACTATAAAAAATCTGTGCTTTCCTTTTCCTTTCTATTTCCTCCTCTTCCACGTATTTTCCGCAACCGGCGAAGCTATTTACTACCGGAAAGCAATTTTGTAATTTAGTTCTCAGTCTAGTCCCTACCAGCATGGAATACACTAACACACTTAAATACTTAATATAGACAGTTTATACATAGCAAACTCAAAATTTCTCTTGAAGATGATCCATACTTGGATTGAAACGTTGAGAAAAATTTTATAAATTACAAAATTGCTTTGTTTTTGACTTTTCGATCGAACCTGTGTGCCGATAACAAACTAATTTCTACAAATGTTTAATGTTCGGTGCAATGTTCGTAACTATAAAAAAATCTGTGCTTTCTTTTTCCTTTCTATTTCCTCCTCTTCCACGCATTTTCCGGAACCGGCGAAGCTATTTAATGGAAAACGTGCGCAACCGTTGGTTTCTTTATTATCGCCATCCTAAATGGCGGCTGCCGTAGGAAAGAAGATGTAGAAAGGATGACACGCGTTTTTGGAACGGTTATAAAGAGACTGGCAAACGATTTGTGCTCGAAAATGGCGCTATTTGCACACGTCTCACGTAGCCAAGCCTCTCTGCGGCAGTCTACTAGCATCCCTTACGTATTTGGTCGTTGTTTCCTGTTCGGCGGTCGCGATTTTCGTTCTCCCGGTTTTTGCGCCGGTCTCGAGCTTCAATCGAGCTGTACCAGGCGGAAAGAAACTCGTCCAGCCAGCCAGGCAGTAATGGAAGGGAAGAATCCCGCGAGCCAGTCGTCCTCTCGGAGTTGTCGAGTCCGAAGTTTATCGGAAATTCCATTTCTACCGTGTAAAGTTTCATACTGTGAGCCACTGTGGCCCGACGACCCCTTCCCTTGGCCCTTCTCTACATCCTCGTCATGGTATGTTACGGGATAGTTTTCCCCCTCTTTAGGACCGAGTTGCCGTTCGATTCGCTGTTTGATACGAAAACTGATACGGTATCAACGAATTTCAATTGTTACTGTTGTATATGCCATACAAGAGAATTGCATGTACCCGATCTTTCCATTTGTTCCGGTTCAACTACCGCCGAATTACACTAGTGGCTCCGAATAATAATACGTGTAGGTAATTGGAAATGTTTGTTGAAGCACTCTCTCGTGTACATAGTTTGCACTTAAATTCGTATGCGTCGCTTAATATCTTTTTTACTGTCTAACAGGCTGTCTGGAGCCTAGCAATTCTTGCTGCTTTTTGGTATTAATATCTACAGTGGATCCAAAAAGTATTTACATATTTCCGATAATTAAATTGTAAAAAATTTGTGTTTGTAAAGATTGCAGTTCTCACTCTTCGACATGTGCTTAGTAAAATTGTCAATTGCGTTTTTTATAATTTTACAATAACATCTTCTTAATGGAAGAGACCCTATACTTTTTCAGGAAGAAATTCTCAGACCTATCTCCGAAGTACAGAAGTGTTTCGAGCAAGAGAGCGAAGAAAGCCGTGCGGGTGCAGTCAAATCAATAATCTGCTTAAACGATTCGAGGTATTCCCGTACATTCGTCTTTCCTTGCTGCCAACGATCCCGCGAGTTTAATTGAAGTTTTTCCCGCGAGGCGAAACGGTCCAAGTTTTCCGGAGAAGGCGAGCGTTAGAATTTTAACAAGTGAACTTCTTCAATTCCTTAATCCCCGGAGGGTCGAAGAACCGGAACCTCCGAAGACCTCGAACGGATCGTTGCCGTTGTTTACCGACACTTTCTCTCTCTCTCTCTCTCTCCTGACCCCCCTCCCTCCTCTCTCTCTTTCTCTCTTTGCTGGGCAGGTTGCTTTTTCCGCGATAGCCTACCTGCTACATGGACAAGCACGTACCAACCAGCCAGCCGAGGGGAAGAGAAACGATGCTCGCGCACCGATACACCATGGCCGCCTCCCATTTCATCTGTGTTTCCCCTTGATTCGTCGGATGAGCTTCTTTATTTGTCCGGACGTCCGGATACCGACGGCCTTAAACTGGTCCGAGGGACAACAAAGCGTGCAACTTCCGGCTAACTTTGTCCGGCCACGCTCGAACATAATCCACTTGCCGAGGGTCCGTGGAAATCTTTTAGGGGCGGCGCGCGACGCGCGGTAGGGTGTGCCGGGGGTAGTAGAAGGTACACGCTTAACGAAGTTTCGTCCGAGTTTGAACGTTATTCGAAACGAGCGTTGCCTGGATTTGGCCCGCGTGCTACGAGCCCTCCTTTACCTTCGGAATTTTTCTTGGCCGATGTCACGAGGCGAACGGAATGTTCGGACGCTTGTTTTCTGACCCGCTTTATACAGGCTGGGGCAATAACTATGTCCACCTTGAATATCTCCGTTAATTGTAATAATATGGAAAAATGTTATAAACAAGATTTGCACGGTACGGAGGGGGCCATGTGACAGAAACATTTTCTGCTAGGGTGGAGGAATAGAGGACATTTCAAGGTCACTTTGATTTTTTTTAATCGAAACACTTCCAGTATAATGAATCGATAGACTATCGAATTCTGAATAAAATGTATTGAACTCCATATATCCTAAATCTAATAAGTTTATCTAACACATTTTTCCATATTATTGCAATTAAACTTGTATGTGATGTTTTGAATTTTCTATCCAGAAAAGGACTAGAGTGTAAATAGTATCACAACACATCTCGTCGAAGTAAATAATTAGGAATCAAAGAGGAATTTATTCTTCTCCTTGGTGGTCTTATTGAGTTGTAGGATTCGCATTGATTCTTTAAATTTTTTTGTAATCTTTTTATTGTTAGAAATTACACCGACCTATTTTTGCCATAAATTCACAAAATCCGCAGTCCGTTAATTACCACCATTTATACAGGGTGGGAAAATAACTATGTCCACCTTGAATATCCCTGTTAATTGTAATAATATGGAAAAATGTTATAAACAAAATTTACACGGTAGAGAGGGAGCCATGTCGTGACAGAAATATTTTCTGCGAGGGTGGAAGCAAAGAGGACATTTCAAAGTTACCTTGATTTTTTTAAAATGGAAACACCTACTTTCTTTATCATGAATCGATAGACCATCGAATTCTGAGTAAAAATGTATTGACCTCCTCCATATGTCCTAAATCTAATAGTTAACGAGATATTATTGAAACAATTTTCTTTCTTCTTTGGATAATATCTCGTTAACTATTGGGTACTCAACATTTGATACTACATCGATCTATGGTATAAAAAATAGTACATTCCGTATATAATTATACTTGAACTAATATTTGTTTATAATCGGGACCCGGTTAATCGAAGTCATACTGTATATACAAACATATACATAGGTAAATAGTTAGGACCTGATTAAAATTCATTGATTAGTGAATTATAGTGAATTTCTATTGAGCCTGGTCGATCATCGAAACTTTTTAGTTTTAACATACTACAGGTAACAATACTAGAGACTACTTAAAAAGTTCGGTCACAATATCTCCAAATAGCCTTCACAATAGTGTTCATTTGTCATTCTATTATTACACAAGGGTGAATTTTTATTGCAATGTTTGGCGTAAGAGAAAAACTGTATCATACTTTGCATACAGTAATCATCCTCAACCACTTCATAAGCTAGCCTCATCATCTTAACCTTTTGCACTCGGAGCTATTTTAACAGGAAAATTAAACATTTCTTGCGATCTAGAATATTCCCATTCCCTATGATTTTTGAAATTTTATGGACACGAAAATTCTTGTAATACCTCATAAAATAACTATATGTTTTGTAATTGATTAGATACCGATATATTTAATAATGTAAACAATATTTCGACTATTGGTACAGTAATTTTTAGTGGAGCCTGAGCGGGGTCAACCGAGTGAAAAGAGTTAATAATATTATCTGTGCAGCCATTCGAATAGCAATTCACTCTGACCACTTCAAAATCCGGCTAATAAAGTCTGGAGTGTATTACCTGGGGGCAATTAAACTATTCCGTTTAATTGTGACCACATTGGCTGTCTCCTGGCTCTCAGTGACAGCTGGGGAATAAGCTTGTGGTCAAGCACGAGCAGACAGTCTCGTTTCTAGACCGAGTTTTCTGGCTGTTAGTTTCGATATCACCAGCTCGTAATTACATCCCGGCTGAGTGCAAGCGGCTTCATAAACGATGCACCGCCAGAAAATGAGAAATTTCGAAGTTTGAGGCCGGACAGTATACTCATTTTTCTCATTTGATATACCAAACATAAATAATAGTTTGAAAAGCACCAATGAATAGTGAACGATGTATTGAAATGATAAATGAACAATTAAACACGGAAGAAGTGCAGGAAATAAATCAGTTTTATATAATACTGAATATAGTATTGAAATACTTTTCTTCGAACAATATTCGTGTTTTCCATTGGCTAGCAAGACCCCCGACCCCAACGTTATCGACAATTGTTGAGGACATCTTCCCAGACTCGCCAAGTTAAGACTTGTGCTCCCGCTCTACTTTCCTCTTCTACGAGGCAATTCCCTTGGTCTGGCAACTTTCCGTCTACCCAGAGCCTTATACCAAAATGGTAGACAACTTCAAAATGTTAACCGATTCAAAACAACGCGAAACGAGTGGGAGAATATTAGCCTAACAGCTATTAAAAAATGGTATAAATTTATACCAAAAGAATGGAGGTTCTACTAAATATTGATTTTTACTGATTGTTTTATATTTCAAGTCTTTTAAGAATGATGATTGGCTTATATTTCAAGAATGGAAATTTAAAATATGTGTACGTATAAAATGAATGGAATTTGTAATATTTATTAAATAGATATTACATTAGTTTCGAAGTGCTATCTTTTTGTCCCGGAGTGTACCTACGCTAGGACGGGATTTTCCTCGCCTTCAATTTTCATTTCACTGATGTAACCACGTCGATATTCCCTATCTAGCTTCGGTTTCTCTGGTCTCTATCCCACCACGCCCCCGATCTCTCCCGTTCGCGTTTGTCCGCTCCTGCCTTCTGTATTTCATCGATTTCAATCCAAATACCTCTCTGCTCACTTTGCCGGGGCGCGAGCCCGCCAATTTGAATATATCAGGCGATTCATCTGAATTTAATAGAGGCAAATTAGGCGGTCGCGCAATAAAAGGCACACGAGAGATAGCACCACCCTAAGCCTTCGTGCGTGATTCGACCCGCGCACATGGGGTCCATCGTAATTCTCACCCTTTATGTTTGCAGCTCTATTTCAGACCCAAGAAAAATTTATTCAATGCCGTCATTTTATTAAACAACTAATATATTTTATTTTTACATATATAAAGTAACTATCATAATTTGCTCTATGCAAATATTTCAGAAATGTTAATCAATGTTTAAAAGATTAACTAAGTTAGTTCGATTGGTGTCAATTGTCTATATTATTTCGTAGGAGTAAACACAACTAATATATTTTATTTTTCAATAAGTAAAGTAACTATCATACTTTGCTCAAATATTTCAGAAATGTTAATCAATGTTTAAAAGATTAACTAATTTAGTTCGATTGGTGTCAATTGTCTATATTATTTTGTAGGAATAAACACAACCAATATATTTTATTTTTACATATATAAAGTAACTATCATACTTTGTTCAAATATTTCAGAAATGTTAATCAATTGTGTAAAACATTATAACTAATTTAGTTCGATCGGTGTCAACTGTCTATATCATTTCGTAGGAGTAAGGAATTATAAGATTATTTGTTTAATATTTTAATTGGAACACCAGTGTAAAATGTTCTTTTAAGCAGATGATCATATTCGCATTGCGTGACAAAAATCAGCCATCGAAAGGTTGTGTTTGAAAAAGTATACTAGTTTTTCAGATACGAGTAATGCCATAGTAAAAGTTTTTAGTGAATGCGAGTTAGAAAACATTACGTTCGTTCAATTGAGTCGCAAAGCTTTTTTTCTTGAAGTTATGCTGCACGGTTGTTTGAACGCGAGCAGAAATACGATCGTAGCAATCAAAAGAAAAATGCACGAGTCAAGAAAAACGGAGCGAGAAATATAGCTGGTCATTATCCCGGTCAATTAAGCCGTGTACAACGAGCGCACCATGGTGCAATCGAATCGTTGCCCACCTCATATTCTCTGGAGTCAGTGCGTGGCCATAGCTGACGATCGTGATATTCCCAACAGGCCAGCCGAACATTTCACGAGCCAACGTACGTGTGAACTTCGATAATCGTGCGTTTGCAGAAGCAATTCCGACGAAACTCAAACGGAAATACTACGCCCGGTTTGGCCGGATCTGTTTCCGCGAATAGCTATTCGGAATAGAAATTTGCGGGCCATTTATGAATCATTTATTTCAATCCCATCTCTGAAATAATTGACTATCTTCGCTTTTGCCTTTAAATTCGTCTTCACTGCTACTACTGGCTTATCGAACTGCATTTTTACGAATTCGAAGTTCATGCATTACTCATATTTCTTGAAAGTAAAATGTTGTTCGATGAGATATTATAATTAAGCAAATTGTACTATTGCTGGCACTGCATTGGTTATTGGCACTTTTGATTTAAACGGAAAATATTATATTAACAATTTCTGGTATAGAAAATCTTTTTATATTGCTTCTTATTATCATGCTTATATTTTTAGCGCACCGCATTGATTGCTTTAATTTTGCAACATATTAATTTCGACGTTTCAGTCTCTGTTCACACCGTTTTCAAGAAAATAATGATTACGTCTGTGGATTATTAACACTAGGTTTACGGGCGTTTCTTATATACCTATCTCTACGAGCATCCGTCAAATTGACGGGTGGATAAAAATACGTATTTACTTAAAAAAAAAACAATTTATTCAAACTAAATTTGAGTTTAACAATATAAGGCTTTACGTAAAAATAAAATATTAATAAGTCAACATTTTTTTAAAGTTATCACGGAAATGATAACAATACGGTTTCGGCGATACGCATAAGCAGTTTAATCATCAATAAGCGTTGTATCATCTTAGTGGAGATTTTTCTTTTATTCTAATTTTATTATTGGAGTAATGATTTTACGAACCAAACAAATATGTAAGGATTACTTATGAAATTGGGTAGCCCGTCAATTTGACGGGTTTCGTAGAGATAGGTATACTACATACAAAAGTTTAAGAATTGGAAGGCTTAGGTTAAAGTAATTGTGTGAATAAATTCTTTAGATGAAATTATTAATTTACAGTACAAAATAGTGAAAATTAATGCTATAGTTTTTTCGGTATTTCTTTTTGAAGTTTGAAATCCGTCAAATTGACGGGTTTCGTAGAGATAGGTACTACATACAAAAGTTTAAGAATTGGAAGGCTTAGGTTAAAGTAATTGTGTGAATAAATTCTTTAGATGAAATTATTAATTTACAGTACAAAATAGTGAAAATTAATGCTATAGTTTTTTCGGTATTTCTTTTTGAAGTTTGAAATCCGTCAAATTGACGGGTCCCGTAAACCTAGTGTTAAAAAAATATCAAAGTAATATTTTGTTAATGAGAAACCCATGTTTTGATACAAAATCTAGTAAGATTCTAGTTACTTTCTAGTTATATCACGTGGTGACCCTTGCCTCTTAAAGCAGTGCAGCGGAGCTGCGTCGCGTGACTAGCTTCTCGTGAGGAATTAGAGGAGGGTGTACGTGCCATCTTTAATGCGTCATCGAACACTTGTCACGCCTGAAGTTCTGAAGTTGGGGTTCAGAAGGGTGCGGGACGACGCTCGACGTGGGTCGGAGTATGGAACGATGTTCAGGGGTCGATGGGAGCGAATAGCTCTTGGAATAAGTCATTGAGGTGAACTCGCTGGAAGACAACGTTGTCCTTGTCTTTCGCTCGGCTCGCGGTCCGCTCACTTTCGAAACGGGGTGATAGATCAAGCCACTTCACTTCCGGTCCCGGGATACGAATGCACGTACGCGGCGCCCGTATACCCCGCGGCCCTCTAAACTGCGCGACATTAGTCTGCCATGCGTGGCTTGTCGGATTATATCAGTCCGTGGGCGTACCATATGCTTCCGGTTACGTGTGAACGCACTCTGACCGTAATTTTTGCCTTCGTGTCTTCGAGGAAATTAGCTGAGGCTGATGCATCTCCGTTGCCGACGATAAATCCGCCACGATTTACCAACGCCCGAGCTGTTATTACTTCGAAACGCCAGACTAGTTTTCCCTCGTATTTTCCGGCGATGGTTAAAATGGTATTTAATATTGCGATTAATCAGCTTTGCTTGAAAATTTTGTTAACCGTGAATTTACTTTGCTAAATAGTGCGGCTTTTTTAATCTTATAACTCGATTCCGGATTTAATGCATTTATTGCACAAGAAAGCTTCCCTTAGCAACCGACTGATAACTCTGAGGCAGCGTTGGGTATTAATCGATTAAAATTTTAACCAAGATCAATTCATTAATACATTGATTGATAAGGCTACAGTGAAAAATATAAATTACTATTTAGTCCCTATTTAGTCTTTTTATTTTGCATATACATAGGCCTGAAAGTCTACTTATATAATATGTAACTTTTCTTTTATAATTCTGCTTTGTCGAAATACAATATAGGCTGATTTGCGATTTTAAAGATGATTAACAATGATTAAACATTTTCAAATAATACTCGTTATATAAATTACGTTTTATCGATTGTAAATGTTAAATGAATCATGTGTGTTGGTATCAGCACACAGGTTCGATTAAAATAAACAAAACAAGCAATCTTGCAATTAACAAAATCTCAACGAAAATGTGGATCATTTTCAAGAGAAGAATTTTTAATGCGTCGAAAAATTAAGATCACTGTAATATGTATTAAACAAATCAAACAATATGAAAGTAACAAAAATAACACTTTGTCGTAGTTGCTTTAACAAAAGGTTATACATGAAAAATTACAGAAAGACACTGACACATTGCCGATAGAAACTGTACGAAACCATGTGAAAGGTTATAAGAAATGAAAGGAGACTGTTTTCACAACCAAGCACTAGCAAGTACTATTAATGAATAAAGTACAAAGAATTGACATTTATAATGTTTGTACCAACAACACTCATTATTCAAGTTTTTTAAGCAATTCGAATTGTCAAATAAAGATTCAACTTGTCTACACAACAATTGAGTTCCAAATAATTGTTGTTCCCCTGAAACTGGAATTTCTCAATTTAATAACTATTAACGTGCAATTACCGTTCGTATTTGCGTGTAAATAGTTTTTATTCCTGTCTCGCTGATGGATGTCGGTAACGGAAACGTCGATGCGAAACCAATATTCACAAAAATTCCCTGGAGAATCACTATATTCTATATCCATAGGGATCGGTAGTAATGAATATGCTAATAAATTAACAATTTGCTATGTACAAGCTGTCCCAGGATTCTTCACAAATTTAATTCGTAGACACATATGTAATTCACGCTTTTCATTATTCCGTGTCGCCCATGTTTTACACTTCGTCCGGCGTCGTACCGAAACGTGTTACCGAAACTTCTCTAAAATTGATTGTCTTCGCCTACACATCCCAATTCCCGAATGCACACAATTCCCTCGTCCTATTCGAGGAGTATAGTTTGTAGATATTAGTATAATGCTGCTAGTGGAGACACGTTAAACTTTGCATTACCCCGGGAGTTCGCGTGGTTATTTCTCCGGTGCCGCGGCATGAGCAAACGAATCATTACCGTTATTACCGAAAATTATCGTGTAATCTAGGTTTGATTTCGATTGCGTCATACCCAATAAATGTCTAATCGCGTTGCTGTCGTTCACTTTCAACGGATCTCTAAATTTGTAACGGAGCTAGTTATCACACCAAGCGAAAGCGAATAGTTTGCATGATTTAGATAATTGAACGTGGTCGAAGCATTACCGATGCTACTCGAGATCCTTGTAAATCAATTTAAATTATTGGACATATGTGGTTGAGAAGATAATTGGTGTACAGTTGTGAAAATTTTAATGATGCATTTAACAAAGTAGTATTAATTTCCCCATCTTGTTCCTCTATTTTATGCATTTTTGATAAAAATGAGCAGCTGTAAAAAGAAACTCTAAAAACATTGGAAGAATTTATAGATACTGCTATATTATTTTCAACCTATTACATATTTTAAGAATGGAAACAAATTTTTATTTCATTCCCCTTTGTTACAATTTGATCCACAAGATTATTTAAAAGGAAATTATGTTCGTTTAACACGTTGAGCGCCACGTCAGCCATCGGTGGCTGACACTAGACTTTCCGTTTAGGCCGCGTCGACTACCGCTAGCTGACAGCGTGTAACATGATATAGAACTATAAAATTTACACTGTTTTATGGAATTACAGAAAATTTATTTAAAATTTACTTAATTTTTATTCATTACAGGACTAATGGTCTAATATCAGTGTCTATTGTCTGCCACCGATGGTTGACGTGGCACTCAACGTGTTAACATTACTGTTTCATATGCAAGAACCTTACTAGTTTGAGATCACTGATCAATCCCAATACTTGTTAGATAAAGGCAACGAGGATCTATACATTACGAGGATTTTGTTAACCACTATAGAATGTTCTAAACTAGAAAACTAACAAGATAGAAGATGCCCAGTATCGGGTTCCGGCAGTCGTGAGCTTCGAGATTGACATTGATGTGTGTGTAATTGTCCCCGTGGGATTCGACGTCTCCGGCATTGTCCCCTAAGTTCCCTGCTTATCTAGACGTCGATATTAGGTCTCAGGTCGTCGGTAATAGGCCCCCGGACCCTAGTGTTATCAGTGTCGCATCTCACAAGCTTTAGGGTGTTGTTTACTTGATCCGCAAATTAACCCACTGTGTGCCGTAAGTTCGATAAGTAGAGCGTTGTGCTTTCAATCATGCTGTTCATGTTACGGTATCGATCTTGCTCTAAGGACACTCCCGCGCCTAATATTGCTGCTATACTTTGCCTTTTCTCCTAACTGTCTACTCTTCATACTCTTCTCACTGTAATTTAATCCTTACTCTTAATTCCCTAATCTCTGCTTACTGTTTCTTAATTTATAAATAATATTTCCTTCAGTAATATTTACTATTTAGACTACTTTAAATTATTTTGGCTTTACTTTAAATCGTTTAAGCTCCATTTTAAATTATTTAGGCTCTACTTTAAATTATTTTACTCTCTAATCTAAATTATATTTGGGATCTACTTTAAACTATTTACTCTTTTCTTTATTTTCCTGCTCTCCACTCTGAGTTTCCCTAGCCTCTACGCTTTCAATACAGCTCACGCTCTAGATATTTGTTTTACTATTTTGCAAACGCTACTTTCCTTTTTGCTCGTTCCTCGTCAAATTCTACTTTGTATTCTCTACTCCCCACGTTTCCAGCTTTATTTTTTAACCATACTCTCTATTTTATTATACGCATTCAACCCTCTACGTACATTTTACTATCTACCGTCTGTTCCATACTTTTCATATTTTATTCTTTACTGTCCATAAATTCCCACTGCTCTTTGATACTTCTTCCCATTTCAGCGATGTACACACTTATCTAAGGAATCCCCAATCGGTACTCCATTTACAAAAATTACTTCCGGAATCATTAGTTAGTACTGATCAAAAATGATAAAAAAAATTCAGGGGACCATTTATTAATTTCCCTGTGTGTCTCAACACTAATTTTGATATTGAATTATTTTCGGTTTCTTTCTGTTCTCATTTAATACTGTCATACCTATTAGTACGACTGGTTTATATCTTGCTTGTTTTTGACAATTTTTCTCGGATTTTAAATGCGGCTACCTCTATATGCAAACGATGTGAAGCTTCACAATAATTAAATGTTTCATTAAAAATAACATGGCAGAAACTTGTCCGTTGAAATACTCTGCAGCTCCTTTCTGTATTATACAGTGTACATGTATTATATGGGAATATAGAGTCTGCAAGGTGAAACGAGTTCCTCGACCACATGCTTTCTTCCTGATATTTCTTGCAATCTATGGCACATTTTTCTGTGTAAATTACACAGGAGAAGCCAACTAGTCCCGCTATGGAAACAACAGTTACTAAGGATAAGAAAAACAATAACATAATATGGAAATTGAAGATGGAACAATGTTGACGATTGTAGTCATTGACATGCGTGTTGAACGGTTAATTAAAGCATATACACGGAATTAAAACATTTCATATGTTGTAATTTCCGTCTGATCTTTTTCAATGTACTACCAGTCGATTGCTGAGATTCCTCCGATTAAAACAAGTACAAACACGTCGTAAATCGGATTGGGGTTTCATAGACTTCACATAAATGGCATAACTAAGGACATAAGTATGATTGCTACTTATGAATAAAGGAATTTTAAATATGTTTTGGAAAACATATTTAAAATTTCTTTATTCAAGAAGTTACGATCGATAACCAAATTTACAGCTACTTATGAAGTTTATAAAAGTAGATCGACTTCCGTCGTGTTTGGACTCGTTCTAATCGGAAGAATCTCAACAAACCACTGATACTAGATTTGGACAGGAAAAACAAACATTATTGAATTTGAATTTTATTCTACGAACTCGTCTTCGTCCACCAGATGTATAGGGTGGGACAATAACTATGTCCACTCTGAATATCTCCGTTATTTGTAATAATATCGCCCCCGGATGTACCCCTTTGTAGCGTGCAATTTTATTTCAGCAAATATTTCTGGTCAGCGGACATCTTCGAAACTGCAAGTTTCACAGAAATATTTGCTAAAATAAAGATAATATCCAAAGAAGAAAGAAAATTGTTTCGATAATATCTCGTTAACTATTATATTTAGAAGTCTATCGATTCATGGTACATGAAGTAGGAGTTTCCATTTTTTAAAAAATGGAGGTGACCTTGAAGTATCCTCTGTGCCTCCACCATCGCATAAAATAATTCGTCGCATAATAATTGAGATATTCAAGGTGGACATAGTTATTGCCTTACCCTTTATTCTGTTAATTTGTCAAACCGTGTTCGGGTCAATTGCTGGAAGAGAGAAACGTTACCCTGTAACGCAAAAATTTCTTACTGCAAAAGTGAACGCTACTGTATTTTGTCCACAGCTTTGTATTTATACTGTGATAGCAAGATATGCCATGCACAGGAACAAAAGGTTAATCATTCAGGTAAAAAAAGAAACAAAAGCAGTGTTCTGAATCACATTGTATCCGTTGTAGTTTCGATCCTGTTCGACAGGACGGCTCGGAACTTCGTGTCCATGCAGTGCATCCTGAAAGGTACACTCAAGTGTGCTGTCCATGCGTGCAAATTCTGTTGTTACCCTCGTTGAAACGTTGCCAGTACTTTACGCCTGCTTTACCAGCTGCGCTCCTCCCTCCCTGTTAAGCTACTTCAGCTTGGACAACTTCCAGGCGGTTCCTCGCGCCTGGCGCGAATTTCAACGTGGATTTTAGCCTGTGACTCTGACCGAGAAGTACTTCTTGAAACAACGGACACGTGCCGGGCGAGCTCTGCCTACTCTACTTTGCCCTGCTCGGCCTGTTCACCCTGCTTACTCTGCGTACGATTAACGTGCCACGGCGCGTGCATTCGTTCTGCTCTCGCGTGTTTGAATATTTACCAACCGAGTTTCCACTCGAACGATATCGATGAATCGGACCGCCGTTCGCTCGTTTGATCGACCATACCGCCCCAATTATATAATTCCCCCAGGGTTTACTTAATATTTCTATTTTACCGCGGCACCTTGAATAATAGAACTCCCGCGGCTACAGCAAGTCAAACGATCGGTTAATTGAAATAATTCTTCGATAGTTCCCATCGCGGTTACTTATTCTTGCAGCCTTTATTTCGAGCGTCGTCGAACTCGTCCGATGAAACTTTCATCCCTCAACGGTTACTCGAAACCAGACAGATCCGCGCGCTGTTATTTCAAAGCTCCCGACCTAATCGAACCGGTTTACATCGAAATCCTGTCTAGCCTATTTCCTGCGATTGCGGTGAATATTGAAACAAAGTTTGGAATAACTAACAACTTTCTCGTTTTTGGTTGCGTGGAATTTTTCCGATTGACTTTTCTCGTGAAAATTTACCATTTCAAGAGACACAATTCTTTTCCTGTTACTTCCGTCTAACATTGTTAATAAAAATCTCTCAATATTTGACGAAAGTTAAAACATTATGAGCTATGCAATTATAAGGAGTAAAACGACGACCGTGTAATTGAATTTTTAGTATAATCTTTTCTCTGACGAGGTTTCTAATGAGTTTTTCTCACGAACTTTCCAATTTTAACTTGAATGTTAAAAAAAAATTCAGGAGACCATTTATTAATTTCTCTGTGTGTCCCAACACTAATTTTGATATATATATATTGAATTATTCATTTAATATTCATTTTCATTTAAAAATTTCTTTTGAATTTTTTAAATTTTATTTTAATTTTAATAAATAACTTGAAGAAAATCGAAAAATTGTATTTCCTGATGATAGATCCCACGTCTATATCCGAGAAACGTAAGTTCTCAGGAATTTTATGATCAGTGAACTAAAGAGAAGAAACAAGCGATCCTAGTGATTCATGTGTTGCTCGATTATTGTTGCAGTTACGAAGCTGAGAGAACATTGGGACGAGACGAACTCGAAAGTGATGCAAAGGAAAACGCAGTTGGACGCGATGCTCGGAGACAGTCAGCGATACGAGGCTAAGAGGAACGAGGTGGAAGTCTGGCTTGCGAGAATGGAAACTCGACTGGAGAAAATGCAGGCTGTGGGGCACACCGCTGACGTTCTCGAGGCGCAGCTCCGAGAACAAAAGGTACGCTGGAATTTTCCCCCCATTCTTTCTCGAACTCCTACATTAACCTGCGCGCATTAACCAAGCCAGAGGTCGCCATTTTTATCTAGTCTTTATTTCTGGAGCGTCCGTCCATTTGTCGGAGTGTGGGCGTACGCTTCCTCTTTCGTACCCTTAAGCGATCGTTCTTATCAATGAATCGCGATAGTTTTTCGATAAATCTTTCTTTAATTTTTTTTTACTTTTGCCAACTTATTTGTGACATTTCTCTGATTAAAATGACAGCCAACACGATATAGTTTCAATTGCATTTACTGGTTTAATGGACGGTATGCAATTATACTTATAATCTTATTATGGTGTGCAATAATTTTGTTATGGCATGCAATAAGAAATAGTAAAACCACAGGATCTAAGAAACCCTAAGAGTCCTTGAAGTACGTTTCCTATACTATAAAGTTTTGGGTTTTGTCAACTTCTAAAGCCTACTTAGCTTCTACAGTTTTTCTGTACTCTCTGCTTTGAGCAACTTCTGCAGTCTACTCCTCCTCACTTTTAATTTTTCACGATACCCGTAACCGACCGTGTAGTTTCAACATTTTGCTCTCGAATCTCTGCAAGATATATTTCCTTTCCTACTTTTTCTTTGACCTTTACCTACTCGACGTAACCTTTACTGCTTCCACGCCACTCCGTCAATCTCTACTTTCCCCAGACTACGGCTGTGCTTTATTGGCCTATTCATATATTATCAAGCATTTTATATTTCCAGCACACTCCATCACACGCGTCATTCATATTCAACGAACGCAAGGCTCATTCATTTTAACTATACGCATCTCTCAATGAACTGGATATTTATACATAATCCAAATTAATCCGATATCCATTTTCAGTAATGCACATAATCTCGGTTTCCAATATATACATAAATACCAGAATTTAATTATACAATCTTCAGTATATTTCGAGATTGACCGAAGCTTTTATTTGGTAGATATTCCGGTTAAACATATTCCGTTCGAAGTTATACGAAAGCCCCTTCTCGTATTTGTTATTGCTAAGCACTCGAATCCCATAACTTCGCCAGTTGTCTAATGTCAATACTCTTTACCTCCAAGTGGCCAAGTAGCTAAAGGCAATGTTCCATAGAGACCTCAAACTCTAGGATTTCATGAGTACTCGGACTCCCTAAGTTTCTTGATCCCTTTACCTCAGTACTACCCTTCTTCGGTACTAAGCACCTAAATATTATAGTTCACACAGTATTCCTGTGTTGCTAATGCACACTGGGGCATAAAGATCTGCCGAATTTCATTTACCTTTGTTCTCTTATTAAGGAGACGAGGTGAGTGGTAGCAGGTACCAACGAATCTCGGATCTCTAACGCGTTAACAATTTCAGTCACCGTTGAAGTAAATCAATAAAATTCTAAATGCTTATGAAAGTACACACACCTGAATTTAAACATAGTATCGTCATCGAGTACTACCATTGTGTTCTTTATTAGAGCGTTTATTAAAAACAACGAATCTGTGATCGCTAAAGGGTTAACAATTTCAGTCACCATTGCAGTAAATCAATAAGATCCTTAATATGCTTATGAAAGTACACACACCTGAATTTAAATATAGTATCGTCATCGAGTACTACCATTGTGTTCTTTATTAGAGCGTTTATTAAAAACAACGAATCTGTGATCGCTAAAGGGTTAACAATTTCAGTTACCATTGCAATAAATTAATAAAATTCTAAATGCTTATGAAAGTACACACACCTGAATTTAAATATAGTATCGCTATCGAGTACTATCATTGTGTTCTTTATTAGAGCGTTTATTAAAACCAATGAATCTCTAATCTCTAACGCGTTAACAATTTCAGTCACCGTTGAAGTAAATCAATAAAATTCTAAATGCTTATGAAAGTACACCCACATGAATTTAAACATAGTATCGCCATCGAGTACTATCACTGAAAAATGTTGAAAATATTTTCTACATTATCAGTTTTCGAACATCGGTAGCTTAATACTAGTCCAGTAAGAATCACAAAATTTTTACCGTTTGATAAATCCGTTCAAATAATGTTACCACGTTCTACGAAATTTTTTCATTTCAATGTGCAAATTTTTAGAAACTCTGAGAGCATATTTTACGTCTTTCGTACAGTAAACCACGAGAGTATTTGAACGCATTTTAACCCTGCATTGCATGAATTTTTATGACTTGAAAAAACTATAAATGTGTTCTTCTATCGATCGTATTTGTTGTTAATATAGAATAGTTAATGTTTTCGGTGCAAGGTTCGATTCTTTGTTACTTTATTCTATAAAGCAATTTTGCAAATTACCAAGTTAAATACTCGACGTTTAGATGTTCGTTTAAATCATTCTCAAAATTAATTAGAATTGCCATATAATTAAGTAAACCAATGCTTCTAATTGCTTACAAAAAACAGGTCGTTTGATATAATTATTATGAAAGTTACTGTTTTAAAATGCGTTCAATGGTATATGGCTGTATCAAAGGTGAAACTGTTTAAATTCGTTCACACTTTGAGTTGCCTCAGAGTACGAAATAACGATTATAATACATATTACCGAAATGTTGCAACGATTTATAATGTTGGTGAATTCGATTGTTCCTCTAACGTGCATTTAATTACTAAAGTTTTACGTTCTATCAATATACACGTCCGTCCATGAATGTGGTTCACGTAAAATAAATGGTGTATTTCCAGCAAAATGGTTAAACTTACTGAGAGACTATTTGCAATTAGTTTTCAACCAAATGTTTAATAAATATTCCGTTTTGTCGATCGTAACGAATTAATAGAAATTAGCAATTTTATAAATTGCAACAATTTTGCAATTTATAAAATTTTTCTCAACGTTTCAATCCAAGTATGGATCATCTTCAAGAGAAATTAAGTTTGCTATGTATAAACTGTCTATATTAAGTATTTAAGTGTGTTATTGTATTCCATATTCCATAGGAACTAGACTGAGAACTAAATTGCAAAATTGTTTTGTTTTTGACTTTTGGATAGAATACATATTCCATTAATTATTAAATATATATTCCATTTTGTCGATCTTAACGGATTAATAGAAAGTGCATACAAATACTTTCGTGGCTCACTGTGTATCCTTCGTAAAAGGCTCGCTCGTGAATCTTGTAAAAATCGCGTGAATCACTGCACTAGACTACGGAGCCATCCTTTAAGAAACGCTTAATCATTTATCTAGGGAATCGCCTTGTCTCACTGTTTCCTAATCAGGGGGTTAATCTCCTGTCGATACTCGACTGCAATTCGGTCGTGTAATCTAATTCTAACTAGGCAATTAGAGAAACGGTGGGATGAAATTCTCAGTATAATTCAAAGCTCTTCCGCCATTCTGTCGGCAAGAATAAATAGGAATACGGTGCGCCGCGCCGGTCCACGACGGTGAATATAATGACCGTAGATAGCCGAGGCAGTTCGTTACAGCTGCGGCTACGATTAAAGAGAAACGAATGGATCGGTATTCATCCGCTAGCTACTAACCTCTTTTTAGCAACGTTTCGCTACCGCTTTGTGTTCCGGAATATAACGTTCGAGGGAAAAAAATTGCCAGCTGAGGGCAAAGGCATAGCCAAGGACGGGAGGCATAGAAACGGCCAAAGTCCCAATCAACGAGAGATCGCGACTCGGTTGTAGTACATCACGCGGGCGGAGCTCTGTTTACATTCAAAAGAGCCGAATGAGATATTCATGGAATAATTTATTTTCACGAGACCGCTGTATCTTCGGGATCCAGGCTCCACCGCGCCGCACCGGGTCGGGTCGGGTTCGCCGCGATTCTCACAGTTATTCGCGAATGTTGTCTTTTCCTGGTTGCACAGCGATAGAGCCATCAACTGCCGGGTTATTTTTTACCCCGATACCGACCGGCATTACAATATTCATGAAACGAGGCTAGTTTGTTAACTTTAAATAGTCTCGATGATCCATCTCCGACGATAAACGAGCTCTCATTAAATCTGTGTTCGTATTAAACGATACCACTCCAAGTCGAGAAGTTCTTTTTTTTATTATTACCACGGTTATATTAGCTTGCCGAGTTGTTGTATGCGTCAAATCTTGAAATCGAATTTTAAATCACTTCCTACATTTCTACATCCTACATTTTTCAATATTGAAAAAAATTTTTTAAAGAATGTAATTTGATTTTAGACAAATGAACGATACCATTGTTTCTTGATTGTTGCATTTTCTTTATTAACTGAATTATTGCGTTTGGTTTAGTAATATTTAATTTCTTATTCCGAAACATATTAAAATCACAAATACGTTACTTGTTTAACCTAAATTTTGTTTGAAATAACAAAAATAATTTATTTTTCCTTACGTCTCTGCTATGAAGAGAAGAATTAAACAATGGTTGTATTTTCATGAATATTTCATCTAAAAAGATAATAACGATAGAATTTAAAAGAATTACAACTTGAAGACAATTTTTGCTTTCACAATAATAGTATTATGGTCACTTTTTAAATAAACCATAAAATTGATCTATAAATATGTTTACGCGATATATAAAATGAAAAGAATATCTGATATGGTAAATTTATTTTCTAAACTAAACACGTAAAAAGCAATCTAATTACTCAGGAAAATTTAAAATATAAATCAAGTCTCGTTTGTCCTGGTATTTATAGTTCCTTATACGTGATATTATCGTACGGAGCGAATAGTTTATCATGACCATTAGTACGTCTGGAGTGAATGCTATTAAAATTTGGAAACGAGGTATATAGAAATTCGATGCAATAAGACGCATTCAAAATGCATGTAATTTAGTGGTGGAGAGAATACGCAGTGCCGGAACTAGGGCGTTGCGAAGGTGGCACTTGCCATAGGCGCAACGCATGCAGATCTCGTGGTGGCGTTATGTCAAATTTTTTATTTACATACAGCGCAAAGGCACGGATTATTAGAAAGTATACGAATTATCGCTTGAAAATGTATATCCTAACATAGTCACAGCTTCGAGAA